>JAOUQW010053167.1:0-15295 GCA_028565825.1 Olivaichthys viedmensis
GTGTGTGTGTGGATGTGTTTCAGGCTTCCTATCACACACACACACACACACACACACACACACACACACACACACACACACACACACACACACACACGTTCATCTGGGTTCGAATACCTAAAACTGACCCCATAATCTTCCATTAAATATTCTTTACGTCCTCAGCATTCCTTTCGTTTCGTTTTACAAAGGTTCAAGCAAGTAACAATAATTGGTTAAATAGCTTCTTCCCAGCGCACAGAGAATGTTATTAGAACATTCAGTAAGTATTAAACAGGTTCTATGACGGTTAGGCTGTAACGTTCCAAACATAATTTTCCTGCACTGTTTGAAAAACATCTGCTGTAATAATAGCTCACAATGTTATTCCCACTTATACAAAAACTAACATTATGGAAACGCTAGTGTTAACGTTCCTGCAACGAAAAATGTTACCAGCAATGTTACGTCTACAAACGTTATATAAAAACTTCTTCGGACACCCAGAAGACTTGGGAAACCAAATGTTCCTAGAACCGTAACGTTCTGCTAACCTAAAATTGTTAGCTTGGTTGAGACGACTGTGGTAAAATGGTAAGGTAAGATGACTCTGGCTATTTTAGAACCTCATCTACCATTATGGGTCGACTGTTTGAGAAATTATATCTGAAATGTTTTTTAACCTGTATTGAGACATCATCTATGAAGTATTTACCGTTCAAGCATCAAGGTTTTATTTGTCACATACACAATCATACAATGTGCAATAGTGCTGAATACTGAACAATGGAGTATGATAAATAATAACAGATAAATATATGGTATTCCTACATGGTGGATCAATAAGACTACAGACGAAAAGTGGCCATGTGCAGTGTTATTATGTTAGATATTGAGTCTGCTTCAGGAGACGAAAGGCCTGAGGGAAAAAGCTCCTTCTTAGCCTTTCTGTGTTGGTCTTGTATCTACTGTATCTACTTCTTATAGGAACATGGAATTGAATGCTCTTCAACTGAAATACTGGTGGTCCATTTGTATTCAAAACTATCATGACGCACCACTCCAATAAAAGTTCACTTCTTTACGAAGCCCATATGCCGGCCAAATGAGTGATTTATTGCCCTCAAACTAAAATAGTAATCAAATATATAACACTGTTTATAACACTGTTATGAAGCACTACGTACACCTTCTACAAGTTTCTCAAAAAATCATGAATGTGTTGTTAGTAAAAACAAATGTATAACTTGTAAGATTAGGATAAATAAATTACAGTAACAATCTCCAATAGTTGAGCCATAATGATAAGTGAGGGTTGTTCTCTCTTCTCTCTTTCATGTAAAGACAAAGTCACATAACACCTCTATTGTCAGCTCACGAGTTTTGATCTAAACATTTCATGAAGTCTCCAGCATTGCTTTGTAAAATATATATACAATGCTTATAAATATATTATAAAAGCTTTATGTAGGTACCCTTCAAATAAAGTGTTACCATCTATTTTAATTACCGTGTCATTACTAGCTGTTTTGGCCACATAGGGATCAAAACCGGTTCATTAATTTTGCTAAATAAATGTATCACACACATATATCTTCAAAAGATCAGGGAAGCCATGGCAACCAGCAGTAAACTCGAGTCAGGAAAGCCTGCTGGTGAGCGACATAGCAATTTGGGCGATGTGAGGTGGGGAAAAAAAACGCTGCTATCTGAACACAGGGTCAGTTGTAATCTTCGTCCATTTTTTCCTGACACATCTGGTCTAACTCTGTCATGCCTTCTTCAAATCAATGTGATGTTCAGGGCCACAGAAAGACCGGCTTTGCTTTTTTCTCACCATTTTTCTGTTGAATGTGATTCATGTTTCATGTGATCATCATCTCCTTGCAGTATCCACCCACGTTTTGTTTTGTATTTCTTGATTTGAGGCTTTTCTCTGAAATATATTTATATTGGATTGTATTTGACCTTCCACTTTCTGCAGAACTCCAGCGATGAAGACACACGTCCCCAAAACATCAGAGAGCCGCCGCCATGTTTGACTGGAAATTATGTTTTCCTTACATGCAGTGTTTGTTTCTCGCCACACATACAGCACTGTGCAACAGTTTTAGGCACGAAAATTAAAGCGAAAATGCATATAAAAATAATGAAATTAAAAGTTCCTGAATATAAAAAAAATACTATAAAAATCAGTAAACAGTAAAAAACTAAAATCAGTGTGTTGGTGTTTCAGCCTTTAGCTTTAAAACCCCATCAATTCTCTTAGACACACTGTCATGCAGTTTTATAAGGAAATCAGCTGGTAGGTTGTTTCAAGAATCTTGGAGAACTTGTTACGGTTCTTCTGCAGAACTTTGGTTGTCACTTTGCTTCTGTCTCTGCAGGTAAAATCCCAGAACAGCCTTGATTCTGTTTTTATCTAAAAAGTGCTCCAGTACTAATTTCTAATGACACACTGATGCAGAAGCCATAAAATAAACATCTAAGACAACATTTATATAAAAATTAGGATGCCTAAGACTTTTGCACAGTTCTGTACCAAAAATTCCACATTCGCTTCATCAAACCACACAGTCTTTGTTCCAGGACTGAGTTGGTTTGTTGGCGTTCTTCAGCGTATACCAGTCCCGCTGCCCTGTGTCTAGACATTAGCAGTTAGCAGTGGCTTCCTGTAAGATTTTCTCCTAAACATTCCAGACCTGTACAGTTCGCGCTTGACTATAGAGATGTGGACTTTTATTGCACTTACCGCTAAAGCTGCATTTTTTTTTTGCAGTACTTGGAAACTTGGGGGGAAAAAAGATGACCTCAGACTAGGAAATATGCAATGAAATGTTTAAATAAGTTGGAATTCCCACTCGGAAAAGCTCAAGTCAAGATCCACCTTCCCGGAGTTCGTCAACATAAGCACAGCTGACATCACAGTAAAATTGTCAAAACTCCCTTTGCGTCGTTTTTAACTTCATAGAGAATCATATACAGTATTTTTGGGTTATGAAAAATTGTTGTAACATGTTTTTGGTTTCCTATTTGTAATTGCTAATGAAGATAATTGGTGACTAGATCTTATTTGCTGTATTGTTGTAACATATCAATTGTAAAATTTCGGTACTTTTTTTTCTCCCAGAAACAAAAGGAGATCCAAACTTTTAAACACCCAAATAGAAAAAAATATATATGCAAAGTTTTCATAATATATAAAAATGGCCAAATGTTTTTTTGTTTAATGTAGATCACATTTTAAATGTATTCTGAAGTGGTTTTGTAGACGATACAGCCTGAAAAACATTTAGTGTTTGGAATGAAGCTGCCTGTTTAAAATGCATTAAATATATTTTTAAAAAGTAAATGCCCATATGTAGAAAGTTTTTTTAAAGAGTCAAGGACGAAATATTATATGTATGTGTGTGTGTGTGTGTGTTGTACTATGCATGTGTGTGTGTACATGTGTGTGACAGAGAGATCTGGCTTTTAAGACCCTCTTCATGCGTACACAGGGGCATTTGTGCTGGCTTTCCTTTTGAGCTGCGCCTTCTGAAGTATGGAGATTTCCTCACAGCCTTTTGAAGGCATAAACGCTCCGGTGTCGCTCTCATCCCCGGGTGGAAACACTCGACCCCCCCTGAGCTTTCACGCCAGGATTCCAGCACTTTGCTGGCCTACTTTTCAAAGCGCAGCTAAATGTGTAATGATGCAGAAAAATAACCCATTCTTAACATTCTATTTCCTCTCTCTCGTGTGACTCTTCTCATGCTTTTTGTCTCATTCTCACTCCCCGTCTCAGGCCCTGTTCAGACATGGTATTAACATCCGTCTCGGGTAATCGGATCACAAGTGGCCATTACCTAATTAAACCGTCGGGGGGCTCAGATTGGTCAATAAAAGCTACTGTATATTCATACTGTCATCTGGCAGACTGGTGGCATTTTGGGCAGCTTTTGCTCAGCTGATTGCGCGTTGTTCGTTTTCGACAACCACAGAAACTACACAATACTCACACTTTGGGTTGTTTTTTTGTGTGTGTGTATGTGACAGTGTGTTAAGCAAAGTCAAAGTTAAACATGCAACAGGCTTAAAGATGCACTGCTCAATAGTTTTATTGTCCTTACTATTAGAAATGACGTGGAAATATCTGAAGAACGCGATGAAACATAATTGTTGAAGCATCGTGATCAAAGCAAGTGAATCATACGCCTGAGAAAAAAGTGCAAAAAATAAATGCAAATGCAAGTCCTTGCTGGACTCCTTGGTTGTGTTTACAGTATTTCGCATATTTATTGCAAATTTTGTCATAACAGGTCATGGATGAAAAGTTAGCTTGCTACCAAACTAATGTGGATGAACTCCATTGGCTACTGTAGATTCTAGGAGGTGGGGCTTCCTGTACATGGGCATGGATGGGAGGTCGGGTGAAGGAGCAAACAAATCATTCCAGTTGTTTTTGTCGTTGACCTTGTAAGCCCAAATTCTACACAATGCACCTTTAATGAGGACCAATGGGTTATTTTCCTCTCCTCTATATTCAACCACAGAAAACAGAAAACCAGTACATTTCTGAGCCTGTACATAATTATTAACCTTAAAAAAAGCAAAACATATAATACAATAGAGTGCAATCTATACTAACATATATAATGGTGTAAAATGCAGCTGTGGTTTGTGGTCTGAAGAGTCGAATGATCTGGCAACACTGCTGTGAACAGAGCATGCTGGGAGAGAGAGGAATGTTCTGTGTGTTTATTTTTTCCCCAGACTGACCTTTCGATGCAGGGAAAGACTCCGCATGACACACACACACACACATACACACACAGAAAAGCCAACTAACACACACACACACACACACACACAGGAACATTCCTCAAAGTGAAAGACTTGTTGCAGTAAATTGTGCTGTGCAGCTCATGAGTTATTCTGTTTTTCTGCACGTCTGCTGGTCCTCACAAGACTGAAAAACAGGAGAGAAATTGATTTCTGGAACTGTGTGTGTGTGTGTGTGTGTCTGTGTGTGTGCACCAGTAGTATTATGGTGTGCTGAGATGTACAGTATATACTGTATGCTGCATGGCATATTTTTTTCCATTTGTTTTCAATCATGCATCTTTCACTAGATGCAGGTCCTGAACTATTGACTTTTGACCCCAATTTGCCTTTTCTGATACGTTTTCAAAATTGGAGGTGAATCTCCAGGCCTGGAGTTCCTCCGATCAGTCTGAGGCACGATCAGAAGGTTTAAGATCAACTTTTTTACACTTTCACATCACCGCATCGATCTGGAGCTTGTGAAAGTGTAAAAAAGTTGATCCTAAACCTTTTGATCGTGCCTCAGACTGATCGGAGGACTCTCATTATTTTCAAACGTTTGATTTTTACTAATAACTATTGATGGGAATTTCGAGTAATGTATGCTAGTCCTCAAACACATTAAAAAACCAAGTAAGCAATTGACATTTAAAATAAACAGTCTGACGTGTGTGTGTGTGTGTGTGTGTGAAATTATTTTGTCTATTTAATAACGGTGGATACAATCGTAAAGCCATTTTATTCATACAACACACACTGAAACTAACCGTACATAAATACATTAGACAGACATACACATGCAGGGGTCAAAACCAGGAAATCAGAGACACGACAGGAACAACAGAAACAGGGAAACCAGGGAATCCGAGACGGAACTCGGCGAAAGCTAAACTCGGAGACGTACGCATAGAACAAGTGAATACGCGATGAACATAGAAACACAGAGGGTATAAATACACAAACTAATTAGGGACTAAACTAGACATGGGTAAAACAATCAGGGAACAATCAATACACAGGTGAAACACTCGGGGCGAGACAGGGCATGAACATGAAACAGAAAGCAAAACATAAAGCACGCGCTTGTTCACGGGGGTAAGTTCGTTTTTTAATTTCTTAGACGACTCAGGAATCACATAAACATCCACCATCTTCAATAGGAATAATTGTTTTATTTAAGCCCCCAACACACAGTGAGGCCGAATCCCAACTGGCTTCTTATTCTCTACATATGCTCACTACATAGGGCATAACACAATGGCATTGTAGACCCTACGTAGTGCATATCTCCAATAGAACGCCACTTTAAAATTGTCTGTCAAAGGTTGCACTCAACATTTTCTCTATAAGATTAAACACTGCAAAAAATGATATCTTAGCAAGTGAAAATATCTTGAGTACAGGTAAATGAATCTAATATTTCCCATGATGAGATTATTATAAAACAAATATAAGATTTTTAAGCCTATTTCTAGAAATGGTCATTTTATTAGCAGGTAGTTTGCTTATTTCAAGTTTTTTCTTCTTCTATAAAGTAGTAAAATTATCTGCCAATAGAACAAGACAATTTCAAGCTTGAAATTAGTAATAATGTCTAGAAATAATCTTATTTTTGCTATATAATAATCTCATCTCTCTGTGTCCCATGCAATAGTTTGGCTTGTGAGAAAGACAATTTTCGAATTTTGATTAGTATTTTACTAAATGATTAGGTGGTACAGAACAAGTACTTGATTAGTCCACTACAGTAGCGCCCATTACTACTGAAAACTTACAACTTCAGTACTGATACAGGCAACAGTCAATGCTCCAGAGCTAGGAGGAATAAAACCAGAACTGAAAAAGAGACGTCTTAGTACTCTCTGTGAGCGGTGGACTGGAGAGATGGAGGACAAGGGACAAGAGAGGGACCACATCTTTGCATAATCATCTAGTGTGTGCCCTTACGACAGAAAGGCAACATATTCGGTGACTTCATTTATAACTCTTTCTCTGGGTTGTAGTTATACTGTATTGGCTGCATCATGATATTTTCATCCTGGAGATGGATCTTGGTAAAGGCACTCATTAGTCTTTATTATATTCTACAGCCACCAAAACGATGCAAATTAATTTCAAGCCCTATTGTTCTTTTTGTGTACAGATATTTTTCCATTGCAAGATTTATACTATAGATTTTCTGGCCCCTGCGTAAAGTGATAAAGTGTGACTTTGGTAAACTTTACTTAACTCAGTAGAGGTCGGCAGACGAATTTCATACAAACATACAATTTATATATAATCTGGATTATTCTGTTTTATTAAAACATATGTTATTCATATCAACATAACAATATTTGAGATAGTATTTAGATGTGCTTGCTCTGGAGCCTTCCAAACACACACACACACACACATATATGTTCATTTACCGGTTTGTTCAGGTGGAGGCCAACAGAATCAGCCAGAGTGCCAATAGCATCATAAAGGATGAGAAGGTTCTTGTGCTGGTATTTACTAAAGGCAAAAACCAATGTGTCCAGAATATAGGCCAGATAGGGCACCAACTCAGTACATGCCTCCTCTTCCAGAGTGGCAAAGGCACTGTGCAACAGACACAAAAATCCAGAAATGAGGTTCAACTGACCAAATCAAATCTTTTTTTGGTCAGATATTGTCTATAAATGGTTCTGTGCTTTGGGTTCATTTTTTGTTCTGTCGCACCACATGCATGATGCAATATTCATCAATGTCAGACAGATATTACACACAACACTTTACATAGAATCTTTCTCTCAAACACATACAAGACCTGACCTGCATGCTGCCTCCTGCACACGCTTGTTGCTGTCCAGGATGCGTTTTAGCAGCTCAGTCATGAGTGGTTTGAGGTAAGCGTCGGCTGGCTGGCTCACTACCCAGTGTGCATAGCGGCTCAGTGTCCAACAGGTGATTGAGCGAACCAGAGCCTTCTTATCTGACAGACACTGAACCAAGTGAGGAATCAGCTCTGGCAGATATGGGATCATACCTTGCATACACCCTAAAGGAATAATAACAGAAAAATTACAAACCTAACCTTCAATAAAGTGAACAGAACATCTAGCTCTGCATGTGTTCAAATACGAGGCAATTGCGCGCTGTACTAGTGGAATTAAAAGCTCATTGAGCGTTATAACCAGCGTTACTTTGATAAACACTCCTTTTAAACCTGACGCGCACATTAACCTTATTTCATAGCGCTAATAAACTTTATTTGATCGTGCACAGTGATAATACATGTTTATAATAATCTGACGGTCCAATATAGACAATTTGCACGATACATTTACTTTCTCATAGTGAGAAAGCACCAAATTAAGCTCTGCACGCCAATATATGAATGACGTCACGGCCAGTGTGAATTGAAAAGCTTGACCCGCACAATAAATATTTAATTTATAATATAATTAATTTTCGTTATCTGGTACTGGACTTCGTTTGATGTTAAATGTGTTTGAAGGAGTTTTACTCAAGCATACTAGTTGTGGGTTTTGCACGCTGCATTCAGGAAAGCAAAACCAATAGGAAACTATGAAAGCGAAGCAAAAGACCAATAAGTTTTTGAGTTTTTCGGAAACCATGGAGGAGTTCGGAAACCACGGCCGTATGTGCAGCAGTTTTTCAAGAAGTTATGTATTAAGACAAATACATCAGCTGTCTTTGTAGTCTTTTACTACTGTGGTAGAAACAAAATGTAAAAATTCCCACTGTATTCTCCGGTTTATCATTTATAGCCTGGTAACCGGTAAACCCCCCACCACTACCTTACATTTACAAGGCCTAATTTTCAACGTTCTCTTACAAGTGTGGGATTGACGAGCGTCTTTCTGTCAGATAGACGAGTACAAAGGTGTTTTGACAGCGTGGGAATAAAATAAGCCCATGCCCCCAGTACTTGTTGAGGTCACGGTGCGTCACGGTCAACCCCCAACTTTTTTGTAAAATACGCTAAAAATGGAACATAACGTTTGTTTAAAGTCAGAAATTATCAAAATAAGAGATAAATACAGTTTAAGATCATGTTTTGATACATTTTTCATGAAATTCACTGGAGTTGCTCTTTAAAAATGGAAGAAAATGTAGAGCATACCTGTAGAGATGTTGTATTAAGATCTGTACATTTCCAGATTGTGCGCGTGTGTGTGTATAATGTGTTACACACCCTCAGCAATGGCTCCTAGAACAAGTATTCCAGACTCTTTGATGACCCAGTCTGGGTGGAACAGTAGTTCTTTCAGCAAAGGGAGAATGTGCAGCAGCAGATCTTCACGGAAAACATTCGCCAGAACATCCAAAGCTGCCGCAGAGCATTTCCCTTTAAAGAAAGGAAAGAGCAAACTTAATATTCTTTGGCGACCTCGACACAACCTAGCGACCTCTGTATGTTAAAGAATGATCCTTACGCAAGTTCCAATCTGAGATGGCATCATCGTCATCCAGATCGTCTTCATCTTCGTCCACTTCCTCCTCAATGTCGTCGTTGCCCTCGCGTTGCTGAGCAACAGTGCGTGAGCGATGGAATCTAGGCCGAATGTCCTGCTCATTATCTGGGATTGCCTCATCTTCCTCCATGTCACCCTTGAGAGGCACACAATCACGTGATTTTTTAAAATGTTTTATGAACTAAGGAAAACCTGAACAGCTTGACCACATGCTGACCTTCAGTAGAATTATGTCGATCTCAGAGTACTTCATTCCCTTGACCAACACCGGTACCAACCTATGATACAATGGTAACAATATTAGAGCACTAGCCGTATACATTTTATTACTATACCTGGTGAAGAATTCATATTACATAACAACCACCAATGAGATATTTTAAGGACACTGAAATGGTTCACCAGCCACCATAAACAGAAGCTGCAAATTATTTAAAGACAAGGTGAAATCAAAATTGACTTTTTTACCTTGTTAGCTTGTGCCCATGATCAGATTGTGCACGATTCATCTGTACTAATCACTTAAAAGACAAAATTAATTCTACTTTGTCCGTAATCTTGCACTAAAGTGCAGCGACTTTGTCCCGCCTCTGATTGTTTGATTACGTCATCGGAGAATGGGAGTAGACAAAAATATATAATAACCAATCATTTCATGTCATGTTTCTTCACCCCCCCCCCCGTGTTAGCTCGCACTCGCAGCGATACCGATTAGCAAGCAGCATCATGGGCGGAAAGTGCATTTTTGGTTTTTAATCACTAAAACCTGTGTTATGTTTCCTCAAAATGCCCTAGTTTGACTCGAATTTATACATTTTGAAGAGGGAGGAATATCGAGGAATTCGGCGTTCTGTACGAGGCATTTCACCCAAAAAGAAATATTACCATTGTGACACGTTGAGATGCTCACGGGGGTTAGCACCAACGGGTAGCCTCGGCCTCCGAGTCACAAGCCAATCAAATCAGCACCAACGGGTAGCCTTGGCCTCCGAGTCACAAGCCAATCAATAAAACCAAAGTGCCCCCCCCAAAGTATGCCGTTTCACTCGGAAATACGTCACATTGCGGAAGAAATAGGCGTTCGAATTTCCGTTTCACCTTGTCTTTAAATTTAAAAAGGCTTTTGAGTGACGAAGTCGCAAAAGAGTGAAATCTTTACAAATGCATTACA
Organism: Olivaichthys viedmensis; assembly: GCA_028565825.1. NCBI lineage: Eukaryota > Metazoa > Chordata > Actinopteri > Siluriformes > Diplomystidae > Olivaichthys > Olivaichthys viedmensis. The sequence continues at coordinate 10,420 of JAOUQW010053167.1, forward strand.
CAAGGTTCGGCAAATCAGCTTTCTACTTTTTCTGTTTAAATGAATGTTTGTGTGTGTACTCACTTGGACAGGTGTCCACAAAGCACATCTTTACAGATCGGCTGTTCTGCAAGCGTAAGCCAGAACTCACAGGCTTCCAGAGAGACATCTTCATCCTGGTCCTGTGTTCTTTGCAACATGTACTATGAGGCAATAGAAAAAGATTAGAATAGAATAGAAAACACAAAAACCTTTTTTTTTTTCTCCCCCCAATGTCCAATGTCAATACACTTTTACCACTAGATGGCATTGCTGCCTCAATTTCCCTCTACCCACATTTTTGCACAATGCAAAAGTTTGATTCCTTTTCAATACAATTAAATTCTTAACTTTTGATACTTTCGATGCTGTATTTACATGGGCCAACACTAAACTGATGCTGTATTCTGCCCATAGGCGAACCAAATTGGACATGCCAATAGGCGAGACGTGCAAAGTGGCATTATTTTTAGCTTCATAGTGTCGCAGTTTGGGTGCGTACAGCATTTGGGGGCGTACCACCAAGACATTGCTTTTACAAACTTTTTGTGCATGTTGTTTGGGGAGAACATGTGACATTTACGGTCTGACAACAGGAACCTGAACCCCCGAGTCCCGTTTGGTCAGCGCTCTGCGGCTCCAACGATTGATTTCAGAACATATCGAATTATTTAGTTACTTATTTGTTTTATTTAAAATATAAAGAGCTTTGTATTGATAATAAGAATGAAATCTAAATTTATCTCCAACAATCTGTGTCATCCAATGACGAGTGTTTTTATTATTTTGCCAAAGTATCGTTTTGATATTGATATTGAGAATCGTCATTACACTCGATATCAGTATTTAACTCAAAACTCTGGCATCGTGACAACCCTAGATTAGACACGGCATCATGTGATGACCTCACCTCAGTAATGTTGTGCATTTGAGGGAGGAGACGATCCATGCGGACCTCTAGCAGCATGACCAGAGCTCTGCACACGTTCTTCCTCACCTCTGGCTCTTCATCCCCTGCTAACGCAAATAGGTTCTACAGCACACAAACAGGTTCAGGGTCACTTTCCTTTCAGTTCACCTGACACCAGAAACAAAGAAAACTCAGTACTACTAGTTACAGAATTAGATATTGAGCCCATCCCTGGTTTTGTCTATTAGTAGTGTCAGCGAGTACTGAGTCTTCAAGGCAACATTTCAATACTTCCTACCAGAATGCATACGCTTGTGGTATAGGCTTCATAAATCATGCATAGTCATGGGAAACCAACCATTACCTCAATGAAAGGATCTATATGCAACATCAGGGCCTGTGTTCTGCTGATGATAAACTGATTCACGCAAGCAATGGCATGTGATCTACAATAAATAAAAACAAGCATTATTCCCATTCTAATCATTTTACATGGTACTTTTTGCAAACTCATGTCCTAACTGGTTCAATAATAATTAATACTAAAATGAATCACAGAACTGCATTTATACAAAGGACAAACATATATAATGATAAAAGGAAGCATCTCAGAAGCACTCAAGTGTTTGCTGATAGATGTTTCTTACCTTATCTTGGGGCTACTGTGCTTGAAGAACTGCAGAAATTTTGGGATCATGACATTGAGAGGTCGGTCCAGCACGTCACTGTCCAGTATCTCTGCCGAGTCCTCACAGATCTTCTGCAGAGCTCCAAACGCACCCTGAAACAACATGACACACACACAGAAAGAGAGATACAGATAAACAGAATGAGTATTGAAATTGCATCATGGCAGGCTTCTGCAAATTAAATATGTGGAGTATTCGACTGGTCAGCATTTTTCATCTTTAATTTCTGATTCCCCCAAGACATTGGTGCCACGAGTTTACCTCAAGTATGCTGGTGCAATATGAAGAATGACAAAGAAAGAAATCTATTTAATATAAATAGCCCAAAAGTATGTGGACACCTGACCATCACACCTATATGAGCTTGTTGGACATTCCATTCCAAATCCATGGGCATTAATATGGAGTTGCCCCCCTCCCCCCTTTGCGGCTACAACAGCCTTCACTCTTCTGGGATGGCTTTACACAAGATTTTGGAGTGTGTCTGTGGGAATTTGTGTCCATTCAGTTAAATGAGAATTTGTGAGGTCAGGCACTGATGTTGAACGAGAAGGCCTGGCTCGCAATCGATGTTCCAGTTCATCCCAAAGGTGTTCAGTGGTGTTGAGGTCAGGGCTCTGTGCAGGCCACTGGAGTTCCTCCACACCAAACTCATCAAACCATGTCCTTATGGAGCTCGCTTTGTGTACAGAGGCACAGTCATGATGGAACAGGAAAGGGTCTTCCCCAAACTGTTGCCACAAAGTTGAAAGCATATAATTGTGTAAAATGTCTTTGTATGCATTGCACATAGTGATCTTAGACTTGTGTGCAGCTGCTCGGCCATGGAAACCCATTTCGTGAAGCTCCCAACGCACAGTTCTTGAGCTGATGTTGCTCCCAGAGGCAGTTTGGAGCTCTGTAGTGATTGATGCAACAGAGGATAGGCGCTTCAGCACTCTGCAGCCCCGCTCCGTGAGTTTGCGTGGTCTACCGCTTCGTAGCTGAGATGTTGTTGCTTCTAGCCACTTCCATTTCACAATAATAGCACTTACAGTTGATCAGGGCAGAAATTTACCGAACTGACTTGTGGTAAAAGTGGCATCCTATGACAGCGTCACGTTTAAAGTCAAGGAGCTCTTCAGTACGAGCCGTTCTACTGCCAGTGTTTGTCTGTGGAGACTGCATGGCTGTGTGCTTGATTTTATACACCTGTTAGCAATGGGTCTGGCTGAAACACCTGAACTTAATAATTAGGAGGGGTGTCCACATACTTTTGGCCATATAGTGTATGTACTTATTAGACTGTGCATCATGTGATTACTACACTTTGTTTGATAATTCAGTTAATTAAGAAAGTGTCATATCTCTCCTCAAAACTATAGGACTGTCCATACCTTTCCATAACAAACAATAAGGAAAACATAAATCAAAATGCAATGCAAATATTACCCCACCTCCAAACTTCTGATTTCTGACTGTCTCCATGCACGCACAGGCAAGAAAAAAAATTATATTCACAAAAAAATATTGTCATGTTTCCCCTCTCTCAGCAACAGCAGTTTCTTTGGATAGTTGGCTAGCTATACTGTGTTTTAATTTTAAATAGTGAACCACAGAAGCCATAGAAGATTACATTTAAACTTTAAGTTAAATAAGATAATTGAACATTTAGTGATGTAATTCTATTTAACCATGCCCATCACTAAATGCTATACATCACTGTAGCATGATGCAAGTATAAAATTATTTAGTTAGGGAAACCGCTACCATATTTTTTAACACACTTTTTATGAGGATCATGCTTGGCCTTTATTACAACAATGTAGAAATCACCCTGTTTAAACAATCTTGTAACATATTTTAAGAAGTAGAAATAAATTTTTTCTGATATCCTCTATACAGCTATAGCATAAAGTAACGATGTACCATTATTTCAGATTTTCTTATAACGCCATAAAGCCACACCTTTGGTTTGTATGAATGACTTTTCTGGTAATCCATTAGGCAGGGGGATAGATGTAATCAGGTATGGGCAAAGGAATTCTTGCTATTGAGCTCACACACACTACAACAATTTAATCCGCCTGAGACACATGGCGCCATGGCAACAGGAGGGGGCTGGCTGTCGCCATAGCAACCGTCTCCGCCATCAGCAAGTTACAGCTTTGAATTAGAGAACAGAGAGCCATGGAGTACAAGTACTCACGAAAAGCTCAAGGTCAAAGCAAGCAGCAGTTTAGGAGTCGCTTATGTAAATATCTGAAACATAAACTCAGTATACAGTTGTAGAGTTTACACCTTTAAAGGAGCAGAAAACATTAAACATTATTGAAACTGTTATCGTCAAAATACAATAGATTATAATTTTTAGAGCACACCAACTAGCCAGCCAAACTGCCTACCAATAATTTGCATTTACAACAATGGGTTTCTAACAAATCACACCATCTAGATTACATATGACTTGACTGACATCAAGTGGCAGTAAAAACAGGTCAACACTACAAACTATAAAATTGCTTTGTGGCTTAATAAAGTCACTTGCAATATTTTAAAAATGTCTGTTATCTCACATCTTCAAACTTTATATAGGATTTATAAAACACAATGGTGAAACTAAGCCACATTAGCATAGAAGCCATTCCAACATCGGTACTTTGACATTTTGAAATACTGTCATGGGTCATGCTACAGAGTAGGTCATAATGCAAAATGTGTTAGTGAGTGTGTTTCAAGGTGAGAGGCTGACTATCAGTTTAATGAGTTACCCAGCATACTGCATAACATTAAGATTTTGTACATCCAACATTTTGACAATGATGTCTGAGCTACTGCCAAAAGCTAATTGAACAATTCAGACATTAAATGGTGGCACAGTTAATGTCTGTGTATAAAATAAAGAAGGAATAGGCTTCAGTGATATCCTTGCAATGATGAGAAAGTATGCTGCCCTGTTCAGGCAGCCATTACAACAGTTCAGTTCAACTGTAACACATGCATACTCGCACTTGAATTTACTACTGCTGGAATCCTTCCAGACATTGCAAAGCACTATGGGAGAGAACAGCTATTTTGGGTGCCTGTTGCAAGAGAGCCTTTGCCCACGATAAATGGAACTTAAGAGGTGCTTAACAAAAACCACTGCCTCATACAGTCAAGCCGGAAAGTCTGCACACCCCTTTCACCTTCTCCACGTTTCGTTACATTACAGACTTATTCTACAGTAGATTGAGTTCATTTTTTGCCTCAAACATCTACACACAATAGCCCATAATGA
>JAOUQW010053261.1:0-15284 GCA_028565825.1 Olivaichthys viedmensis
ACCGTGCTGGAGAATGGATGTTTTGACCTTCTCATGATGGTAAAGGGTTGATGTTTTGACCTTCTCATGATGGTAAAGGGTTGATGTTTTGAGCTGGTGTTTGCAGACAGGCCGCAGTAAAGGCTATGGCTTCCTGGAGTTTGATTGCGACGGCGTGGCCAAGATTGTGGCCGAGACCATGGACAACTACCTTATGGGGGAAAGGCTGATCAAATGTGAGTGAGGTTACAAGTAGATTAAAAAAATAAAAAATAAATAAAATTGTTTACCCTTTAACCTTGAATTTTTTTTACCTACTTTAAATTTGAAAAGCCCAGGTTTATTCTCCTTTCAGACAGAGAAATTGTGAAATTTATACTGAAATATTAATACTGAAAACCATTGCATTATGGTGAAATGTGATATGTGGTGGTGTGTGTGTGTGTAATATATATATATATATGTATGCATGTATGTACAATATGTACTTTGTTTTTATTTTTACTACACACACAATATAATTATATATTACACAGATATACACACATGCATATATATAAAATATTTGTATTTTGAATATGAATATATATTTGTAAATGAATCTGTAATGTTACAGTTATCCTGGGGTCTTGCTTAGTAGTTAACTAAAGATGGCTGCACAATACTGGTTTCATTTGAGTACACAAGCATCTTCTCTATTTTTTTTATCTTGCCTTTTTATCTCAATGTGTGTCACTATACCACAAGATAATGACCCACAGACTTATGCAATTTGGTTAAAAAAAAGAAGAAAGAAAAAAAAGTAAAGCCATGTTTTCCACTATAAATGATGAATTCAGTAATGGAATAATACAAACGTTCAGTCCTATATTTCTTTTGAAAACCTGGGTAAATTTAGAGCAAGGATCTTTCTTTTTTGCATATGTTCATTAGAATGAATAAACATATTAGAACATATGCATATATATATATATAAACATATATTAGAATGAATGAGTCATCACCAACAATAAAAAATCTAAACAGACATTATTCTTTATTTTATAAGAGAGAAAAATTATTTCTATATTCATCAGAGTCCATTGCGAGTTGAAAAGCTCGTCCCTCTTCTAGTTATTTAACTGAAGGGAAAACAAAAACAAACAAAAAGGAGAGACAATCAGGAGTCATTCAGACTTGATCCAGGCACAGTGGCCTCAGTGTGAGAGTCGGTAGTACTAAAATCCTTTTGTAGAGTACACTACCCATAACAGATTAAACAGTATGCCCACTGCGCTTCCTTTGTATTAATCCTGCATCTTCGACTGATTCATTACATAAACTAGAGGGGCCAAATCAGAAATGTAACTGCTTTTGGTACAAACGTGACCTATTCAATGCCTCGTGCTACTACAATGACAATTTGTAGGCAAGTAAGGAAAATTTAACAGGAGAAAGACACGGCTTGGGTTGTCATCATGCAAGTTAATACTCCAAAACAGGAGGCGTGACCGATGAACATGGCATATTCAGCGGCAGCTAGTCGGCTGTTTAAGAGCCTCAGGTCAGGCGTGTTGTAATGGGGATCACGTGAGACGGAGAGGTACTGTAAATATACACTTTTGTTCAATTAAGGCAAATGCACTCTACTGCTTATTACACACATGCAGTGGAGGGTTTTCGGATGGCCGAGCTGCCGGTCAGTCTGCAAAAGGCATTAAGCCACATGGAAAATGATCTTTTTAATCAAAATGGAATCCTGCTGTCCCACGGGTTCAGGGTAATAAAGGAACAACATACTCACGTCTTTCCGAAATTATTTACATACATCTTTCTTATAATGTGTGACACTTTTAGTAGGGCATTCATGGAATGAACAGGCACCACAGCAAATAATGTTCAACTGTTTCACTAACTGGTACCAATACACTCAATCTTCCCAAGAGCTTGTTAATGTATGTTCCTTTCTCCAAGGTTGGAATGGAATCATAACCAAATGCATATTAATAACAACCATTATAGGAATGATAAAAAAAAAAGATGAATACAGGGGTGATACAAAATACCCAACATTAAAACAGAGAAACAAAAATTTGTCGAGAAGATACCACAATCAGACATGCTTTAGAGCAGTTAGGTTTGGCAAGAAAGCGGTATTGTCGTATCATAGAAACCTCACAGTGAAAAGAGTTATGCCCCTTTCGAGTTTACAAAGCACAGTATTCAGTCATAATTCATAGATATATTTCTCTCTTTTTCTAAAAAAAAAAAAAAGTCTCTCTGTTATCACATGGAGCTCAATAAACTGTCTGGTGCCGTGGTATCCAATGCCGTGGCTTTCCCCCAATGCCTCCAAAAAAGCTCTTTTTAATGTTTTATTTTTGTTTTGTACCAAAATATACTTCTTTGCAAAAGAAGAGGTGGTTGACGGAAATACAATTTCTGACAGTTGAAGGAAATAAGGAAACAAAACCTCAATCTCTCAGGTGGAAGGTGTTGAAGGCCCAGGTCTGATCACAGAGACAGACAGAGATTTGCGTTCCTAGCAGAGACCACCAACCAGTCCCATCTTCTGCACTTCTGCCACATCCACTGAATTCCACTGGATCCTTCATCTTGACAAGAAGCCGATTTACCCAGATTTAACAATAAAAATATCTATCAGCCTGCTGTGATAGCTGGCAAATTGCCTTTGTACGGTTTTCGTTTCAATCAAGTTATCCTGGGCTTTACCGGAACAAAAAGACAGGGGAGAGGCCCTAAGTGCATTAAACATGATTTAAAAGGTTCTTGAGAACCTTTCCCATTAAATACTTTGGTCTTTGGTCAGTATTTCTCTTCAGTATTTATACACACACTGTAATTTGTACACACACACAAATATACATGCTCATGTACGGTATAGATGTGTATGCATGTATGCACTTGTTGTTTTTTTTGCACAAAACATTAAGATTAAAATAAATAACTGAATTGATAACAAAACATAAGTACCTGTATTTATATTCTCTTGAAATAAGAGGAAAAAAGTCGCACAAAAATAAAATCAGAGAAAATCCCTTATGTACAGCGTTTTTCTTCGGCGACATAAGGCCTTTATTTAAATAAACAAACTTTGCATCTTTTAAATAGCCTGAGGAAGAGGCTTAAAGATGGAAACAATCATTCTTCAGAGTGGACATCCAAACGAGTGACTTGCATGACAACTTCCCAATCCCGGAGTCTGCATACGTTTTTTTTCTTTCTTCCTGTCTATCCATTTTTTGTATGTACAATTTTTTCCTTCATGTGATGACATGGCTACGTGTTTGTCTCAGTTTGGCTTGCGTGATCTTCCACTACGATCCAGCTGGTAATCAGAGGAATGCAACTGTGTGAATCAGAGGAATGTAAACACGCCGCTAACTGCTGGGAGGTCCGTCGTTCAGGAAGTAAGTGGTCATCTCTCCCTTGCCCTTGACTTTTACAACACCACGGCACTCCAACTGGTACCCTTTACCCGCCAACACTTGGTGCAGGTCTGTCGTCACCTGCAAGAGTAATACAGTAGCATAACGGAGCATTCACATAATGAAACTATACTTGTAGGAGTCAAAAATATGGCTGAGAACCTGAAAGAACCATCAATGTTACTCGAAATATTACTTATCGCAGTATATTTGCAGTGGTGTATATTTGAATCCATAATACTTGATATATAATAATCCATTCACCCTTAGCTGTTTTATGAGTACTGTGTTGGTATGTTATTACTTATTCAGAAATAGTGCACTTAATCAGAACAAAGTATCATTTTAGATCTCCTAGTTTAGGAGTAGGCCTTATTAAAAGCATGTATTATAAACCCTGATTGATTAATTTAACAGTGTCACGTGCGTTCAATTTATGAGCCCAGTCAATGTACAGTATATACTACTTTTCTTTGCGTGTTGTCCTTTTGTGTGTTCATAGTTTCTAGTCTCCTCGTTGCCTTGTTTCCTTGTTTCAGTTTCCCCCGTTTCAGCCGTCTTAGGGTTTTGACCGTAGCCTGTTAACCCCACCTGCCTGTACTCTTACACGTGCTATGAATTCTGACCAACATTTTTGGAAAGGCCTGAATAAAATGGAGCAAATACCTCCAACTGGCTCTGCCTCCCAAGTGTTACAAACAGCAATATTCTCAATTATGGCGTTTTTTCCACCGAACAGCGCGGCTCGGCAACAAATCCGAACCCAGGGCTATCTGTGTCCTGGACGAGTGCGTGTCACAGCGAGTTTGTAATGCCAGTGCACGCACCCAAACACGAGTGTGCCAATACTTTAATCTTTAGTGAAAATACAGAGAAGTTTGAGTGAAAAAGACACACACGCATACACAAGCTCAAATCTCATTCTACACTAAGCGTGAGGGCACTAGGTAGGGCATTCAGCTCCATTATGTTATATCCCATGTAGGGCGCAAACCAAGTGAATAGGAAGCCATTTGGAATCTGTCCAAACTGGAATATGGCGGATTTACTGGCTCACGGGGAAGAAATGTATGATCAGTCTAAATACCGATAAGAAAACATTAGTGTGGGAAAAGAAATAAAAATGAATCTGAAACATTAAATTGCTGTTTAAAACTGTGATGTTTCCTCTTAAATCCGCCAGAAAAAGCACTTTTGAAAAGAGGAAGAAACTTTGGCAGACAGTCGCTACACTGGCCTACTACTGAAGATTTAAGTGACTTCAGACAGAGACATTAAATCAGGGCGTTTCTGTGCGATAGCGTTTGACCAATCGATGGTCTGCACCGTTTTTAGCTCCACCCACATGTCCCGGCTCGGCTCTCTAGTACCTGGGCAAGAAGGGGAACCAATTTTAGCACGGGTACTTATATTATATACGGCACGGCTCGCTTGGCGGTGGAAATAGCGACGACGTGGAGAATTATGGGTAATTTTACGGAGCCGAGCCATGCCGCACTGTCCGGTGAAAAAACGCCATTAGACTTACTTGAATTAGGCCCAGTAAGTGTGTGACTATCATGTATAGTATTAAAACTGCACCTGAATGCGGTCTGGGACCCCTGTGCTGTCCATGCGACTTGCCACATTGACTGTGTTTCCCCAGATGTCATACTGGGGCTTCCTAGCTCCAATTACTCCAGCTACCACTGGTCCCATGTTTAATCCTGTAGAGAATTCAAGATAATGAATTGCTATATATTGAGTGTTTATACACAAGAACCAATACACAATCATTGTTACATTCAGTAAATCTTTATAATGCAATAACTATATAGCCAGTGGTCAAAAGATTCTCTCTCACCAATCTTCATCTGGAAGTTGTTAAAGGAGTGCTCATTAATGTACTTCATTTGCTCACGGAGCCTCATGGCATAATCTGCCAGGGCCGTAATGTGAGTGCGGCCTTCTTTGTCGTATGTGGAATCGTTGAGGCCTGAGGCTGCCATGTAGGTGCTGCCTATGGTCTTAATCTTCTCCAGCTGCCTGTACTTCTCTTCACTGATGATCTAGAGCAAGAGTTACAGTAGAGATTAGACAGTTAAAAAAAGATCACAAGAGTAACCGATAGCCTACAAAGCTTCTGAAATGTTTTTCTTTTTTTTTAAACATTTTTATCAATGCCGCATCTGACTTAACTCCTTCTTTACAAGTAAAGCTCTTATAAAAGGTCACTGATACAATATACACATTTTGTATAACATTTACAACAGGAAATGACAGGATTTCACTTTAGCCTGACAGAGATCCTTCTCAAAAAAATTGTAATTAGTCATTTCTCCTGAATCTAACCATCACTTCACAGACAATCACTACCTCTTACCTCGTCGAAGTCAGCAATTATCTCGTTGAGCAGCCGCAAGCACTCCACGCCCTCGTTGTTGGCCTCAAGCTCCACATAGAACTCGGAGAAGTTGCTGATGGAGGCAAACATGACGGCCACGCACTCACACGACTGGTAGTAGAGCTCATCGTTCCTGCGCTCGCGTGCCAGGAAATGTGCTGCCACATCTTTGGGAAGGATGTTGTGAAGGAGGCGGCGGTTGTAGGCTTGCAGCTCCTCCATCTCCTCCTTCTCCTCTGTGGCCTAGGAGGGAGGAATTGAAGAATGTAAAGGGGTTAAGATGGATCATAATACCTGTGGAGCTGTGTTAGGTCTGGATCAGGGTTGCCAGGTTTTGCGCCAGAACAGGGTTTTTTTTTTTAAACTAAGGCCGCAGTTTGTTTTTTTACTTCACAGTATGGGGTTTGTGCTTTCTGCATACATTGGATTAATTGTATCTATATATCAAAAACATGCTCTAGTGCCCACGCAAGGTGGTTTTTTATATGCGTGCTTGTTTGTCCTCTTCCCAACATAAGTTCTGTATGTTACTGTACGAATGTATTTGGCAATTAATTGGTCTACTTATTCTCATAACTATTCTTTATTTATAACAATATATGTGATAATCCAACACATTTTAGGGCCTTGGTGAAAGAACTATATAGGACAACCACCTGATTTTAATACTGCTTTTCTATTGGACTGCTTTTGTAATGCAGACCTGGCAACCCTGGTCTGACTCCATCTTTGGCAGCTACAGTGCACTAAAGAAAATCTTGAGCCAAAGAAAGACAAATTTAAAATGGTTTGAATTCTGTATATGGTATGCAATAGGCTGCACGCTTTGTTGAACAGTCTACTTGTGTTTACTGCAAAAAACATAATGAAACATTTTGTCGCTCAGAAATGCTCAGATGGAGCGCAGTTGTGACTTACAGCTCTGTATGTCAGGATTGATTCGGAAAACTCATTTTCAACACTTTTTCGTATCCCGTTTTTTTTTTCCGAAAGACCAAATTTTACACCTTAGCCAAGCATGAAAACTTTTTTGCAATATTTCCTGGCTCTTCCATTCAAGTTTTTGTATTTGCATTTTTACAATTTGCATAAAAAGAGGTAGATGTAAACCCCCTATATGATAATGATAAGAGAGCAAAAAGAATCTTGTGGTAGGAGTACCTGGAGCTTCCACAGGAAATCAAGGCGTGCTGTGGACTCCACCTGCTGGGCGTGGAGATACAGTGCCAGTACAAAAACAGTGAGGATCACTGGTGTCATGACCTTTAGGGACACTTTGGTCACACTGTAAGAACTGCAGAAAAAAAGGAGCAGGTCATACATACGTACAGTACTATATAATAAAATTAAGAATCAATCAAATTGCCTGGATCTCCTATATAAGACATAACCCAGTTTACTGAAGGGAACTCTATCACACTGCAGCTTACCACTGGTCGGTTGTTTCATTGATCTTGAACCTGAACAAAAATGAAGACTATTAGTATTCTTCCTTGAATTGAAAAGCTGAGCAATGCCTAAAAGAAGTGGTATCAAAGCAAAAAATATATAAAAATCTTACCATTTAGTTTCATTGAAAATTCTAAAAAAAAAAGAAAAGAAAAAGAACAAAAAAATCAGAGGAAAATACAAATACACTGTAAGTAATTTTGACAAAACACAAAATCTAAAAATATATTTAATTGAAAATGTTTAAATGACCACGCATTACACTAAGGCGCATTGTTCTTTAAGAATATTTCAACATTAAGAAGATCTTGACTGTTTCTGCAACCCTCATTATTATCTTTGAAGTTTCTCCCAGTGATGCATCTACAGTATAGCATGGGTGCATCTCAAGTTCAAGTTCAAGTGGGTTTTTATTGTCATTCCTCCATATACCTCGTACACACTGAAAGGAAATGTGGTTTCTACAGGACCATGGTGCAACACGCAACAATACAGCAGCACGCTATACAGGACTACATAAAGTGCAAAGACACGACAGTGAGGACACTCTCTTCCTCCCCTCCACACAATGCCGTCTGTTGGCTAGCAGTGGCACTTACAGGGCATTGGAGGTGACGGAGAGATCGGCATTATCGAACAGCGCCACCTTAGGCCACTCCACAAGCAGCAGGTAGGTGAGCTGGATCAGCAGCATGAGAGCCAGTTTGCCTATACTGCTGATCTGCAGGAACACGGAGCAGGCCAGGAGGGTCAGCAGCACACTGTAGCTGAAATACTGACAGAGAGAGAGACAGAAAGAGAGAGAGAGAAATGACAATGAAGAGATGAGGAAGTCTGTTTTTATCTGTTTCAGAATCTCTCATAAACAAACACACGCATACCTCGGGAAAGGGACAGGAGGGTGTGTTGCTAGGGCATATGTTGAGACCATCCTCAGCAGTGCGAGAGAGGTGGTAAATAACACAGGGAGTCACCATGTCTGCCGAGCAGTTCAGCTGTCTAGCTACGCAGTCCGCAAGCCGCTCTGTGTTACAAGCAAACTGCCCATGGACACACATACACACAATGTTCATACTCAAACGCTTGCTTGTAATTGATCTGATTCATGACAAGAGAGTTATCACAAAGAGCTCAAATATGAAGCTTGCTTTTGAGAATGAGGTAAGCTTTTAGGTTCTTGGCAAATCAATTTGGAGACTGTATATTATGCGAGAAGCTCTTGCTCGCTTTGGCAAGTCCAGTTGTACAGCGTTGGTGCGTACCATATTGACGAAGGAAGAGATGAATACGAGGATGATGGTGAAGATGCCCACCAGGGTACTGTTAGTGCGAGACTGAACGATCTTCTTGGACACGGTCTGCATGGCAGCAGGGAAAAGCTGCGGGAGAAACAGAATGAGAGAGGAAATTGTGTAACAGCACTCAACAGAAAGCGGAATGTAACATCTGATTGTTTTTCCACATTACGATATGGCACAATATATTATTTAGCAGGAGATCCGAGACTAGATTACTGTGATCAAAATTCAAAACGGCACGAGGGGCAAAAACTAATTATAGTTAGACTGAAAGAGAAAGTGAACGTGCGTACATATTTGTTTGCGTTCCAGAGACAGAAGCAGGCAGAAACCATGCATTGCCTTACCTTAACACAAGAGTAAATGGCACAGATAAAGAGGATGTTAGCGAGGATGATGAAGATACTGATGTAAATCCCCAACATTACTGGCGTACTGTAGAAACACACACAGACGGTTTCAGACCCTGTATTTATAGATGTGTTCATAAGTGTGTGGATGTGCATGTATGAGCATTTGTGTGTCTGCTAAACACTCACTGAGGGAAGATGACAATCTGAATGAAGGAGATGAAACAAAAGACGAGCAGCGTGCAGGCCACATAACCACCAAAACGGTCATCCACCTTCTTTGCATACTGAACACACACAATAAATGACAACAACGTAAACATTATATACATTTAGATACATTTTCAGCATTCTCTCCTACTCTTCTATCTTTACATTACATAAGGTTTGCTTGATGGTTGCTGCTTTACGTAGACCCCTCTATCTTATCTAGCAGAATATCAGTCGAAAAATAAGATATGGAATGGAGACTGAGAAAGAATAAGAACTTGAGGTATAACGCATAATTAATGTATTTTTTGTCGGGGCAGAACAATATGAAAAATGTATTTTATGATAACATGACTCATCTGTTTACTTTACATTGAGGTGAAAGTGAATAACATTAAATGACAATATAACAGTACAAAGGCAGTGAAAGTATTAAATTAGCTGGTTAGGCAAACTGCTAGTCTATTTAAAAAATAATAATTAATAGAGCTAGTATCGCTATTAGCCTTTAGAACAATGCAGAATTACTTCAGCTAATATCTTAATATTATATTATATTTTCTCTGATTTGTGCCTGGTATGTTTGCTGTATAAAAATGATTCTGTTACATAACTCAAGGGGTGGACTGAGCGTAACAGTAAAAATAGAACTATTTTAAATTTCCACATATTGTCACACCCCTAATTTGTTACAATTTATTATGCATTATGCATTATGTAAATTACTGAGGTGGACCTTTTTCTCCAAGCTGGAGGTCTGGAAGGTGAGCAGAAACTTCTTCACGTGGTCTTTGCGTAGCTGGTCAATGCTCCGCGCGTCAATGGCTCTGCCCAAAAACTCGTCCACCTCGTCCTCGGGGTTCATGGCCTCCTGCACACTGCGGCTGTTAGGATATGAGAGTGTGAGACACAAAGAAAAAGAGAGAGGAACACAGACAGTTGCACAGGACAGATTAACAGCCTTACTGTTTTTCCATCTGCATTTTTTTCCCCAAAAGACAGAAAACACTGCACACTTACTGGTCTTTGCTGGATGCTTCGTCAATGCCCTAAGAAAAAAAGACGACATTAATATTAGATAAGATTTATTTATTTTTTAAACAGTGACAAACCAAAGAGAAAGGTTTATTTAGAGAGGGACAGAGAAAGTCAACGTCAGAGAGGAAAAGAGAAAGAAAGAGAGAGAGAAAGCGCAGCCAGGGGAGTGACAAATAAAGAGCAAGCCATGGGACGCAAAAGGTAACAAGAGAAGCAGGTAACATGGGGTCTCACCATCTGTCGAAAGACTTTGGAGTCCTTGGTCCTGGAGAAGGATCGGTCCGGCACCCAGCGAGGCATCAGGGCTTCATTCGAATTGGCCCGGGCACGCTGCATCTTCGCCATCATGGCCTTCTCCTCCTTCTGCAGGGGTCAGTTTAAAATAAATCTTCCCTGAGCAAAGTGCATGATCGTTGCAAAACAAATAAAGGCATGAGTTCTACTATAGGTAGATATATATATATATATTTGTATTTATTCATTTAATTTTAAACACATATATACAGTACTGTGCAAATGTAATAGGCGCGCACATTTTTTAAAATATACGTTTTGTCTTATACGTTTATTTTATGTGCTTTAGAATGATATGTTCATATAATATTCATATTCATATAATATTTTCAGGTATAAACAATTATATAATAATTGTACTTTTGAAAATAATTACAGCATTGTTTAGTGGTTATCATTTACTTTCTTTTTATGTTTTTACCCCACTTTTGCCTTTAATTTTGTACTTCATAGCACAAATGTGCTTTATTCATGCTATTTTTTTATGCAATAATTTTTTTTTAAGTTCAATTATCCTTTGTGTTTGTCATGTTTTGTTTTGTGCACACATTTCAATTTAAGTTGCATTTTAAATGCATGAAACGTTTCTACAAGCAACCCTACTAAAATAAAGGGGAATTCATGGTGGTGCTCTGTTTACATTACATAAAAAGCCAAGCTACACAATACATTATGTGGTATACGTGCTTAATATGAGTTATGAGCTTTGACTATGAGATCATGTGTGTAGAGGGCAAACTCGGACCCGTTTCTCACTGCAGCCCAGCACCAGGAACGTCTCAATGCTGTTCTCTTTCAGGTAGGCGTTGCGCTCTCCTCCAAAGCCCGGCTCTACCTCATAGTCACCGTTTAGGTACTGTAGCGTGGCTTTGGTAATGTGGATCCTCCTGAAGAGCAGACACATGCACACATGTATGAAGAGATGAGAAGTGTGAAATGTGTGTTCAGTCATGTTCAGAATATCATGAAGAATATCTATTTTGCCTGTTTTTTGTGTCTTTAATTTACTTAATAACTTTCTCCTAAAAATGACATAACGAGTCACACATGAGTTGTCTGAGTTTCCACAGAAATATGGGCTCGTTGTAAGCTTTGTTTGCACATGTGGTTCCTCTGCTACTATATACTATTTAGTGTAGGCTTAATGTATTATGTGTGTGCAGTATATAGTATTATACAGTATATACTGTACATACATGATGTACATACTGTGCATCTGTGTCTGCTGCATGTGTGTTGACATGTCTATTTACTGTGTGTTTAGGTGTATAATGTATTATGCATGTGTTTGTGTGTGTGCTGAGTGTGTGTCTCACCCTGCTTTACCACCTGCCTCCATGTGGTTGGCCAGAGTGACATCATTAGACCACACGTCAAACTGCCACTTTCTCAATCCCAGGACCCCGCAGTGCACTCGGCCACTGTGGATGCCCACCCGCATGTTAACGTTCACACCTGTGACCTCTCGCACAAGCCTGGACGCACACATAGCATGTACACAATCAACCGAATGCATGTTCAGATATATATGCCATTAAAACCATCTATGCCATAGGATCCCTCAGAGTTGACCAATCCGAAGCCCCACAGCTAGGCCTTCAATTGGTTTACTCTATTTATGAGTATATTTTAGGGGTTTTATTCTGCTATCAGTCAGATTATTAACAGATTTGCAAGCTACAGGGAAACATAAAACATAACTAGTGTCTCAATCCACCCCTCTCGGCATTAGTCTCTTAGTGTACTAAACGTTGGCCAAATAGCAGCGGCCAATTTCATGCGTCATTTTGACCGCCTCCAGGTGTAAATTTGTGTCGCTCGGAGCTTTATAGGCAGTGTTGCCAGGTGCATGGTTTTCCCGCAGAATTTAGCTACTTTTGAACTGTCAGCGTGGGTTGTTTTTTATTAATTCTCATAGATATATATATTTTTTTAGGACAATTTAGGAACTTGGTAAAATAACTATTTAGAAAAACGACGTCTTTTAATACTTCTTGTCAACTGAGATGCTTTTGTCATGTAAATCTGGCAACCCTGGTCATAGCACCTACGTCAGGAACATCACTTTTCCTCACATCTAACAAAGAAATTCAACACATTAAACAGAACTTTTGTGACACTGACAATTTTCAAAACGTTATATAAGCCGCAGTCGACCACAAGAAAAAGACAGTCAAACTGCACATTTTCATACAAAGTAGCTTGTACTGTACATAGCCGTCTTTTCATTCAAACCAATTAGTCATCAAATGGCATCTTAGCCGTATTAATTTGTTACTTGTTCTGACACAAGAGTCTTTATTTAATAATAACTTCCTTTATTAACACATTATCTTTGTTACTTAACTTGCATTTCCTTTTTGTCCCGAGCTTTTTGACAGCTATGTGGTTGACCATTCGACCACTTCACAGTGTGGCTTTTAAACCACAATTTGCACCTCACGCAAAGCGCATTTAGTAGGCGGCCCCAAGGGCAGTTTGCGTAATGTCTCAGTCCCTTTTTCTTAATGTTGCTCTCACTGTCTTAATTCATCTTTTCCTTAGTGTCCCAGTCACAAATATCAGTCTCAGTCACCTCTTAACGAAGTAATGCTCCTAATGTCTAAGTCCCACTTTTTTCTCAGTGTCTCAGTCCTTCTTTTTTCCCAACATTGCTGTCTCAGTCCTCCTTTTACTCAGTGTCTTAGTTGCCCCTCTTAGCGTCCCCTCTTTAACGCAACGTTGCTGTCAGTGTTTCACTCCCAATTCTTAGCGTCTTACTCCTCCCTCAGTGTCCTAGTCATCCTCTCAGTGCCTCAGTGCCCTCTCAATGTCTTAGTCCCCTCCTCAGTGTCTTATAGAGTCCAAGTCTCCCTCTCAGTGCATCAGTTCCTCTCAGTGTCTCAGTCCCCTGCTGAGTGAGTGACACTCACGAGATGGCCTCGATCATGTCCACTCCCATTTCCACACAGCAGTGAGCATGGTCTGCTCTGGGCTCTGGCAAACCAGACACACAGTAGTAGCAGTCTCCCAGAATCTTAATTCGTAAGCAGTGGTTCTCCTAAACACACACACACACGCAGACACATATATACACACACCGAAAATGGAACAGAAGTTAATTAGGGAGCTCAAGCTGGAGGTATGGCAGCTTCACACTGATGTGAGAGAGTGCAAACGCTCGTCAGTACTCATCACTGGAGTAGGAGGATAGAAGAAAACCTCACTTAATCTTAATTTAAGAAAATGGTTTCTGTGATAAAATAGATCATCCAAGATTAATAGATATGCCTAAGACCTATTTTAAACATCTGACACACGTGTATCATCTGAACATTTGGCTTCAATCCAAGTGCTGCTTACCGAGGCTAGTTTGTCAAAGCGGGCAAATAGCTCATTTAGAGTCATCACCAGTTCCTGAGCTGTGCACTGGGAAGCAAGGCTAGTAAAACCCTCAATGTCCGCAAACAGAATACTGGGAGAGAGAAAGAAAGATATCAAGAAAGACTTAAAATTAGAACAGAACTAAAGAGTCGGAAAAAGCCAGTTCATGTGCACATCAAGAAGTGTTGTATTGTTTTTTTTTTCTCAAACACATAACAATATGAGAGTATCGTGTGTGTGTGTGCATGTTCCAATGCGGGAGTTGGACAATATCTAGCTGTACGGGAGCAAGAGCTGTCAACTCACAGCTGTAGTGCTCTTTGGCAGCAGTGCTCAAGATGTTTCAGCACTAGCACTAGCTACTGATAATTAACAATTCTCTCCCTAACTGTAATTAGCCCAAACAAGCAAAAACCCTCAATGGCCCTTTTGCCCAGCTCCTCATGTCTTGTTCTTTCATGTGACTGCGCAAGAGAAAATGGAGGGCTACAAAAAGAGAGAGTGACAAATAAAAAAAATGGGAGAAAGACAAATAAAAGAAGATACTGTTTCATCTAGAAGGTTCACAGTGGCCTAAAATGGCTCTGGAAGGCTGGTGAACTCACTAACCTGATAACAGGTCATGTGACTCCAATTTGCTTCCTGCCTTCCATGTAATGGCTGACTAAATGTTGTGACAAATTAATGTTTAATTTGTTTCCCCTCTGGTGAAGATGCTAATAAACAGAACTGTTAGTTGATTAGGAAAAACCTGCTTGAACGTATGAAAGAAACGAATGATTCGATTGAATAGAAAGTCCGCTAACTAACCTGACGTTGTCATGCTTTTGGATGTAGATCTTGTGGAACATCATGTCTTCTTTCTTAGCGTTGATGTCAGCCTTCATCTCCATGGCGACATGCCTTGGCAACACGGACAGCAACAGCCGTTCCTGAAAAGTGCGTGTGAAAGAGAGGCAGGGGGGAAAAAACGGGTGGGTGGGTAACCAAGAAAGAGAGCGAGAGAAGAGAGATATTATGCTGAAAGATCTATTCTCATCTAAATCTCATTTTCTAAAGCCAGGATCAGCATCCTCGTATACCCTCATCATCATGTGATTTCACCAACCCTGTGGGGCAAGAGTCAATATCAAAATGCATTCTGCGTACGACATACTAATTTCTGCATATATATATGTCCGAGTCTAGACAAAAGAGAGTCATGTGCCATGACGTCACCATGAACGAGAGGCTAGGTTTATTTGACTGACACAATCCTACACAAACACACTCACATGTGCAAAAACAATCTGGGACAGAAAAAAAAAGCTCATCTCCGTCTTTAGAGCAAAAATAAAAAGAGCTTGAAGATGGACGGCATTATGTGCAATTTGCAGCCATAAAGACCTCCAAATAGGCATAAATTTTACGTTCCCGGCAATGCTGGCTAGCGGATCAGAGTTCTAAACTTCTGCAGATTGCACCTGGCGTTAAGACCGCTATTGTCGCCTTA
>JAOUQW010053275.1:0-15283 GCA_028565825.1 Olivaichthys viedmensis
ATCCGATCACGGACAACAAACAGGGAACAGCTGGGAACAATTGATGACGAGACAAGGTGAGGCTACACAGACACTCAAATCCACACACACACACACACACGTGCACAGCCGCGCACGTGGCGGCCGTTGTCATGGCAACCGCCATGCTAGGTTACACGCACAGCCGCGCACGTGACAGCTAGTTAGCTAAGTAATCTTACTACTGGATGATTTAGCCAGCGGGATTAACAGCATCTTTTAGTAAAACAGACATTTTTTGTAGCCGCAAATAAAAAAGTACATGCAGTACATCGGTATTTTGTGACTTTCTGTTCGTTAACTAATACTTTATCATTTTACCTCTATTTTTACCTCGGCTTCACTAGTGATGTGTAGACGTGCTGGACGCTCGTTAGCACACTGGTCGGTTATGGTTCTGCTGTATGGAGCTCAATAACCATAATATAGGTCAGTTAAGTAAAGGACGTGTTCTTATACTATTTACACACACATTTATCGTCCTAAAATGACATATATTGTCATGATGTTATAACTGTTCTAATTATCAAAAAAAAAAGTCTCACTTCTTGGCACATTTCAGGTGTCTGACTTATCTGACAACCAATTCAGCTCATCAAGCACTCGGCTAAGCAGGAGATGAATCAGGTGTGTTAGAGATGGGAGACCACTGCAGTGCTGTGGATCCCCAGGAGTAGGATTGGTTAACACTGTGATAAAAATATTATTGCTTACCTGAGGAAAATTGTTTTGCACTAGGAAGACAAAAGGCGTGCCTCCTGGCGCGCACACAAGCACCCAAAGAGCGGGGTGAGGGGGCCCGGGCCCATGGGGCCAACGTCCATGTCCGGAGGCCGGCATTGCATGGAGGAGCAAAGTCCATCCCCAGAGCGGCCAGGGAGTGGAGTGATGATGTGCTCCGCCATGGCCAGATGCAGTATTGACGTCCTCGGCAGGGGCTGAAGGCAGAGCGGCGTTGCCATCCCCAAAGCTCGGGGGCGGAGCGATGATGTTGCCAGCCATGGCAGGAGGTAGAACGGCCTCCGGCGGTGCGGGGAGGACCACGGCGCTGGATCCCGCCGGTGCTCCCCCCGAGATGGCGAGCTTCTGGAGAAGATCCGCCAGCCGGTCCACGTCAGTGTCAGACTCCCGGGGGCCGCCCACTGTGGTGGCGGGAGGAAGAGTGGCATCGCCGTCCGGGACGTCCCCGGGGGCGAAGCGATGATATCCTCTGGGTTGTCATGGGGTAGAGCGGCTTTGCCGTCCCCGAAGCCCGGGCGTGGAGCGATGATGTCCTCTGCGATGTCATCGGACACCCGGGGGACGCCTCCTGCGGCGTCAGGGCACTCGGCCATGCTTCCCGTGGCGTCAGGGCACTCGGCCTCACTTCCTGCAGCGTCTGGGAGTTCGGCCACGCCTCCCGCAGCGTCAGGAAGTTTGGCCACGCCTCCCGCGGCGTCAGGGCATTCATCAACGCCTCCAGCGGTGTCAGGGACCTCGGTGGCTGTCAGCAGCGCCCCCCAAAAAGTTCCTGGGGGATTTTTTCCTCCGCTCCTGGAAATTTAGTGCTCCGGACTGGGTTGCTGTGGTGGGCTTCGAGGCGCGACGGGAGGGACGAGCTGTCGCGATGCGAGGAGCAATGCCACCACCGCAGGGCCAGGACATCAAGCTGCGCTTGCCATTCCATGGTCTCCTGGCGTATTATGGTCAAATGCGCTGTCTCTGCGGTGGAGGCGCGTCTCACGCGATCTTTGCCACGATGTCGCTGATCTCGTTCGCCCGCTTCTTATGCTCCTCGAGTTTCCGCAGCAGCCCCCTCAAATCCGTAGCCATCGAGGCGGCTTGCTGTGTCCTTCTTTCTTTTTGGGTGCCTGATTCTGTCACGCTTACGGCAGGGACAGGAGAACACAGGCGCAAGCCGATAAACATTGATGTTTTATTTAACACAAAACACAAACTACAAACAACATGACATGAAACAATCAGGCACAAACTGGACGGAAACAAGGAGAGCTTTTTACTAATGACGAACAAACGACATGTAGGTGGGGACAATCACATTACAAGACATATTACACACACGCACGTGGTGGCCGTCGCCATGGTAACCGCCACGCTAGGTCACACGCACAGCCGCGCACGTGACATGCACTGTTGTTACATAAAACATTTACATTTTGTCCCTGTGGTACAGTAACCAGACATACCTCAGCTATTATGTACAATAATAAAACAAAATTAGGTAATTAATCATTTCTTTAGTTTACTGAAATAAGTCAGACGCACATACATACTCAATTCACTTTTCCTCTCTGGAATGGTTGAACAGGTAATGTGATGGTGTAGGCAGGTCTTGGTCATTCTGGGATGCATTATTACTCACCCAGGGTTTCAGTCTGTGTTTCTCAATCCTTATTCATTAGAAAACACCTACAATATTTACCGGCCACAGAGGGAGGAATTACCAGCAAAGCAGTGGTGTGTAGGCTAATGTCTGTCTGGATAAAAATGATCACTGCTATTGACACATTTAAATCTACTACACACTTACTGAAAATAACTATAATAATAGCCTAATAATAATAAATCAGAGTAGGGACATATTTTAAATACATATAACAGGAATCACCATTAACAAGTTTAGATAAAATCACTTCATAAAAACATACAAACACCCTTCTGAAGCCCACGGCCAAATATCTGACTGTGTGTGACTTACAAAATGCCTTTTGGGGTGTTGCTATACACCCGGACTCTCAGTACAAATTTGCTTTTACTTTTGCAGACGTTCAAATACGCATGGACCTGTCTACTACAAGGCTGGGCCTTCCACCCGACACTATTTCATAGGGGACTGTCTAAGATCCTGAAGCTGTTGTAATGCCCCTCAGCTCTTATAGTTTTTGTTGATGACATTTTAGTTCAGACAAGCTCTTTGGAACAACACCTGCAGCTGCTGGATGAACATTTTACATTACTGGCACAAGGAGGGCTGAAAGCCCAAAAAAACTCCAACTTATACAGTCTGAGGTTACATTCGTGGGAAACGTTATATCTGAAGGCGTAATATTGATACCATCAGAAATTTACCAGTGCCTACATCTGTGACGGCCCTAGGATCATTTTTGAAATTTATTGGATTTTGCAGAGACTTTGCTGAGCAAACCAGCCAAGCAAAGATAAGGTACAATTTTTTCAGGAGGCGTTATCAGTGTTTGAAAGGTTGAAGGCCAAGCTATGGAGCACACCTGCCCTGAAAAACTCTTCATGAGACCTGCCCTTTGTTTTGGAAACCACTGCCACAGACTGCTCACTTTCAGCAGTACCCCTTCAGGAACACAACGGTGTGCTCCGACCGGTGACCTATGCTTCACGGGTGATTTCAGCAGTGGAACAGACCTACACTGTTAAAAAATACATATGTTTACATGCATTGTACTGTGGACAAATCAGACAAAAGTTTAACTTTTTGGCAGAAATGCACAATGCTATGTTTGCAGGAAATAAAAGGCACTGCACACCAACACCAAAACTTGATCCCAACTATGAAGCCTAGTGGAGGGAGCATCATGGTTTGGGACTGCTTTGCTGCCTCATGTCCTGGAAAAGCTTGCAATCATTGCGGGAACAATGAATTAAAAAATGTATCAAGCAATTTTACAGGAGAATGTCAGAGTATCTGTCTATCACTTGAAGCTTAATAGACGTTGGATGATGAATCAAGATAATGACCCAAAACTCATGAGTAAATTGTGGGAACTCCGCCAGCAGGCCCCCAGAAATCTGAACGTTCAGGCCTTTCACGATTAAAGTTTACTTTAAGTGTCTGCCTGATACCAAACAACCTCGGCCTAAGACACTTCTTGTTTATACAAATTCCACTCTCATAAGCCAGTCATAAGCCACTAAAGTGTCAAGTCACTCAGCCAGGTCACGCATCTTGTGCATTTAATATAAGACTGGCTCACTAAGGAATTTGAAGAAAGGACTGAAAGAGTTTATCACAAGTCATTGGATTTAAATAGATTGATACCCAAAAGACACTTCCCTTCTCACCTCTGGACCTGGAAACTTCACAAGACACTCATTGCATCTCATGTCATATAATATATAATTTGTGGTGATGATTGTATGTATAATGAATGTGTAATCCTTCCTTTTTCCTGAAATGCACAGATTAAAGAACAAAGATGTCATGTTTGTTCTCTAATGAACTGTAAAATTAGGCTTGGAACTTTGGATTAACTTCCCTGAGTGTACAATATCCCGGTTTTATAGTTCAGACATCTTATTAACATACTTTAGGCTGTCTTCAAGGAACAGTCCTAAAGGGGTTGGAGTTTCACCCCAGGATAATCGCTTTGAACCATTGACCAATCAGCAACACTGAATGAGGAGAGGCAGGGAACCTGACACTCCTATTCAGTGAACAGTATACATCTAAGAAGCTCACATCCATCTGTGAGTTGGGTATTGGACTTCCATTCAACTGAATCTCCGGCCATCAACTTCAAGGTCATGTTTTTGACTTTAAATTTGGCTGATCCTGTGTTGATTTCAGTCAGTCTCTACTGTTGCCAGACGAAGATGCAGGAGGACTTATGAATCTTTAGTGCAATCTCCACTGAAGAATTGAGCACATTGTGAGTCATAAGGCTTCTTCCACAATCTCTGGACAAGCTGACTCAACTAATGCCACGGCTGGACCTTTGGCACAATCCCTGCTGAACTGTGCCTCTACTGAGTCATAGGACTCTCTCTCTCTCTCTGTGATCTCCATTGATGCCATGGCCGAGGCATTACAGGAACGTAACTATAAGGCTTCTCTACCTTTCTTCTTCAATGTTTACATGGTAGTTTAGATATAAATAATTTGTTAAATAGATCCTCTTTTGTTCAAAGGCATCAATGCTAGAATAACCACTGCTACCTACTTTACATACTACCATCAGAATCATTTGCCTACACTGTCTCAGTGTATGTTTGCTATCCAGCTCCATTCTGTTAGTTATCCAATTGTCCCATCTATTGAATTAACTAAATTTGTAAATATTTTCCATTCTTATATATTCTGTATTATATCAATGCTTACTTTTTCTTATTATTATTAAAGTTTGTGTGTTTTTCTCATGTGTGTTTCTCTCTTATTACAACTTAGTTCTTCAGACTATCAAATAATTCACTTTCCTTCCTTTCTTTCCTTCAGATATCAGGCAAATTATTACTGTTTCCATGACCTGTAAAAGGCTGTTCATGCAAGAAATCCCAGGAATATTGATGAACTTGAAACACTTTTGTTGGGAGGAAGCGTCTAACATTTCTCCTCACCATTGTGCAAGTCTGATCAGCAGCTACAGGAAATGAATGATGGAGGTTATTGGTTCTACCAGTTATTAAATACAGAGCTTCACATACTTTTTCCAGCCTGGACTGTGAATGATTAATCAATATGTTCAATAAAGACATAACAAACATTTGTTTGTGTATTATCAGTTTAGCCAGAATGTGTTTGTCATTATTACTTGGATGAAGATCACATCACATTTTATCAGTAATTAATGCAGAAATCCAGATAATTCCAAAGGGTTCACTCAACTTTTTCTTGCAAATGCATACATAGACTGTGATTTCATATGTAGTTACAGATCTTTTGCTGCAGATACCAGAAAAAATTTACAAATCTACATTATTTTACAAATTAATGTCTGTAGAAAGTATTTGTATAGTATAAGAATAAGTGTAAGAATTTGTATGGGAACAAATTCACTTTTCTAATTTTTACAGATTCTGCCAGTTACTGCATGTTGATTGCATAATAAGAAGATGACAAGGTATTGATTGGTTTTGGGATAATAGTTGTGGTATTACTTGGCTTGGGATGGAAAAGAAAATCAGTGGAATCACTTGTCAGTCAGGTAATTGGCACTGCACCTACAGTGGGTCAGATTCCCATCCCCCACCATATCGGGAACTGTCGCTGCTTTCAGTTCTGAGATTCAAACTCAGCACTCAGTGTAATGTTATGTCTATCCATCTGTTCGCTACTGAGAGAGTCTCTGCTGAAGCCCCGAAGCACTGGACATATCGGTAATGTCACAGCTTCAAGCGACAACCCCATGTTTCACCACCAGACCTCTCCGAAGTATTTAACAGACTTGGTCTACTCCCCCACGAGGCAGAATCTGTCCTTTGTCAATTCCTGAGAATATGGCTATAGAGAAATATGTTGAAGAAGCACTTAAGCAGGGTTACATCTGCCCATCCACTTCCCCCGTGGCTGCCGGGTTCCTCTTTGTAGAAAAGAGGGATGTGGGGTCTAAGACCATGTATAGATTATAGGGGGCGCAATGCCATTACTGTTGAATACCAGTATCCCTTACCACTAGTTGCAGCCGCCACAGAACAGGTAAGAGGGGCCACCATTTTTATTAAGTTAGACCTCAGGAGTGCATACAATTTGATTAAGATAAGGGAGGGTGTTATGGCTAAAATGTTAAGCACATATTATAGACTCTTGCTCGGGCTTCAGCGCGTTGTGAGGGAGGTGATGATGGTTACTCATGCTTCAGATGTCTGTTGGATGTTCTGATGAAGGCGTTGAGTCCGGGGGGTTAATAAAGCAGGGAGGTGTGGAATGATGAATGCAAGTGCGCGTTAAATTAACTACGAACTTGTCCAAACAGAACTTAAGTAATTGAATCCTAAAAGCAACGTCAAAGGCAACGCAAATTCAATGCAACGCCAAAGGCTGGCAAAAGACCAAAAGCTTGCAAACGCAACGCTTGAAAAACTGTATTTGCACTGCATCTTCCAGCCCCAAACCAATGCAACTACCAAACAGAAAACAATGCTGTACAGACTGCAGCCATGTTATATTTTTATTTTTTATTTTTACAGGCAGGTGTAACCTGGAAAATGGAAAACTCAAATCTACAATGGAGCCCACAGTGCAATCCAAAAACAAAAACAAAATTTTTACTATATTATAAATCAAGAAATATTCTCAATTCTTAATCTCAAATGCTAAAAATGCCCAAATGGCTCCAACAGAGTGGAAGACAGCATTTATCACCCCTAGGGGGCACTATGAATATCTCATAATGCCGTACGGGCTCGTCAAAGCTCCCTCAGTCTTTCAAGCTTATGTCAATGAGGTTTTAAGGGACCCAGATAAGTGGGTAATTGCCTATATTGATGGCATTTTTATATTTTTCACCACCTTTGAAGAACACATCAAACATGTCAGGATGGTGTTGCAACAGCTACTAGATCACCGTTTATATGTAAAAGCAGAGAAATGTGAGTTCCATACCACCACCATCTCCTTTTTAGGCTATGTACAAATGGAAGGAGTATAAATGGACAATAGCAAAATACAAGCTATTATGGACTGGCCCAAACCCCGAACTATTAAGGCGCTCCAAAGATTTCTGGGCTTCGCTAACTTATCAACGTTTCACTTGGGGTTTCAGTTCTATTGCCACACCTCTCACTCTGCTGGTCCAAGTCTGCAATGGAAGCATTTTTCTTGCTAAAATCACATTTTTGCTCTCATGTGCTCCCTAGTTGCTATCAAGTTGGCATTCAAAGAGTGGAGACACTGATTGGAGGGAGCTCAGCACCTTTTCCTAGTACTCACGGATCATGGACAAGCCATGTGGGCCTTATTTTTCTCCAGATTCAACTTTAACATATAATGTCAAAAACACTAAGGCCGATGCACTCTCCAGAATTCACAAATCTACTCCTGCACCGTTAACCCCTGAACCCATCCTAGCTCCTGAATGTATTCTTGCTCCTGTCCGCTGGGATATTTTGAAGAATATACAAAGAGCACAGTCCTAAGAACCAGCTGCTATGCACCCACAGCTGTTACAGTGAATACATATGTCTGTGAGTACAATACACCTAGGTATTCAACACACCATCACACTGGTGAGTAATAAATTCTGGGGGCCAACATTACTCATGGATGTTAAGAATTTTGTCAATGTGTGCTCTGTTTGTGCCCAGTCAAAAACCAGCTGACACCTGCCAACCGGTCTACTCCTGGTCCCACCTCACGGTAGACTTTATCACCAACTTACCACCATCTCAAGGCAACACCACTATACTGTAGTTATAAGTTTTCTAAGGCATGAAGATGGCTTCCTCTCCTGAAATTCCCCACCACTTTAGAAACAGATAAAGCATTGTTTAATCATGTGTTTAGATTACCTGAGGACATTGTTTCCGATTGGGGTCCACAGTTCACATCGCACGTGTGAAAATCGTTCTGCAAACTGTTAAACATCAGTGTCACTTCAGGATCACCCCAGTCCAATGGCCAGACCGAGCAACTCAATCAGGAGAATATAGGGAGATTTCTACACTCCTACTGTAGCACTTCGCAAGAACGTCTGGAGCCGCTATCTTGCCTGGGCGGAATACGTACGGAACTCATTAACTAATGCTTTTACAGGATTGACTCCTTTTAATTTTTGCATTTGAGGATGTCAACCTCTACTTTTTCTTTGGTCGAGGGAACCGTCAGATATCCTGGCCGTGGACGGCTGGATGAAAAGAAGTGAACAGACATGGGTAGCCACCCAATCGTTTTTCATCAGTCACCAACATGTAAGCATTAGCTGAGGTTTGACTGTTAGCTAATGACTATCCAGTAAAGTAGTCCTGTAAAATCTAATGCTTTTCTGCACTCCTTCCTTTT
This sequence comes from Olivaichthys viedmensis, assembly GCA_028565825.1. NCBI lineage: Eukaryota > Metazoa > Chordata > Actinopteri > Siluriformes > Diplomystidae > Olivaichthys > Olivaichthys viedmensis. The sequence continues at coordinate 8,705 of JAOUQW010053275.1, forward strand.
GTTGGCTAATATTGTCTCTGATTAAGTTGACTAGCTAGGTAGCTAAAGCCTGCTGTGTCCTTCATGCCAAATATGATTTGGTTGGTGTTGTGCAGATTAAAAGTAAGAAGACTATTCCTGCTTAATTAAGTAATTTTCACAAAAGTAGCTAAAGGTGTGTGTGTGGGCAAGATTGTGACAGATCTTATTTTATGCAAAGGGTTAACTTACCCAGGTAGCAAACTGATGTTGGGCCAATGATGTTGAGCTGAATTAGGTGTATTGGGAGTTGCGAAAATATCATAACACATGCTCCATGACTGCCAAAGCTGGTGCTTTTAAGAAAGTTAAAAATGCTACGCAAAATTTGTGAAAATAGTTATTATGTCTAAATAAAAAGTAGAAATGTTAAAGCCAAGGGCATCACAAGACCCAATTTACTGGGGCACGTGCCCCACTATAATCATGTATAATCATCTAGCTGGCATGAAATAATGATGCAAAAACAAAATCACACAATTGGCATGTGTCACGCACATGCAGCCTCGCGCGTGGCGGTTGTGTCCTGCCTCCGCCGCTACATGACCGTGACAGAATCAAGGACCATAACAAAGGACACAGCAAGCCGACCGAGATGTCAGCGTGCTCGGAGGAGCTGTTGCGGGAGCTCGCGGAACATCGCCAGCAGGTCGACTGCCTCAATGTGGCTGTGGCCGTGATCGCCGCGCCTCGGAGTTGCGCCACCACCGTGGATGTGGCCTTCACTGCGATACGCCAGGAGAGTGTGGAGCGGCAGGCACGGCTCAACGTCCTGGCCGCCGTGGTGGATTTCCTGACACCTCAGGAGGCGTGGCCGAATTCCCTGATGCAGCAGGAGGCGTGGCCGTGTTCCCTGACGCCGCGGGAGAGGTTCCCTGGGTCTCGGACGCCATGATGGACCAGCTGGCGGAGCTCCTCCAGGGGCTCACCATCTTGGGTGGAGCATCGCAGGGGGCCAACACTGTGGTCACCCCCTCACTGCCGATGGCCACCCGCCGAGGACGTTAACGCTCTGCCCCCCGGCTTCGGGGATGGCGACATCCCTCCACCTCCCGATCCCAGGGAGGAAGTCAACGCGTGGGGAGTGGAGTTCGTTCCCCCACGCAGCGCCGGCCTCTGGGCACCCACAAGGACATGGACGTGGGCCCCACGGGCCTGGGGCCTCCCCTCAAATGCCTGTGTGAGGTGGTGCTCTGTCACTCGCACGCAGCCTTGCAACGAGCGCCACATGCATAGTGTTTGTTTGTCTATTCCTCGTCACATGTTGTAAGTTTCCACCTGTTCCCTGTCTGATCCCTCGTTAGTCAGTGTATAAATAAGCCCTCGTGTGCCTGTCTAGTTTGTCCTTGATTGTTTGATGTTATGTGTAGTGTAGTTCATGGTCATGTTTAAGTGTGTAATAAATGGTTAATGTTGATTAGCTTGCACCTGTGTCCTGCCTCCGGCTCTACACGACAGCATGTAATTGTTTGTCTCAAATGAATTATTTTACATGTGTGTGAAATTCTTAAAATGAAATAACTAAATAATTAATTTTTTGCATGACAGAAGGGAATGGAGTGAGAAGAGCAGAACAGGGAGAAAGAGTGAAAGCAGAAGCAGAACAGGTAGAGGAGCGAGAGAAGGAGTAGAACAGGGAGAAGGAGCTTCAGAACGCCCTTGCTTTCTTTAGTGGTAAATATGCATGTAAAATAGATTTTAACTTAACCCATTTAGTGTTTAGCAGGCTGTTTACCATATGCATGGTTTACCATATGCATGGTAAAATTCTGCTCCTACAACTATCAAGCAAAGAGGTTGGGCTATGCCCCTCCAATTTTGTGTGTGCCCCAGTACAACCAACAGTCTAGAAACACCCCTGGTTAAAGTATTTTGTCATCTTTCTTAGTAGCATTCTTGTTGATTCTTTCCATGATGTTATTTTCAATAACACACTCCCTCTCGTGTTCTATTGCTTAAATTGAATACATGGTTAATGATCTGTATTTTCGCTACTATTCTTTTGACAGTTTTTTAAAAAACACATTTGCATGCTATTTAATAGTCAAATAAATTTTTCCAGTTAATGTTTCAGACTATTGACCGTTTTCTGAATTTACATTGTTTGACAGTTTTGAGCTTACGGACAATCTTTTCAGACAGCTCCTATGTGGTGAATTCTTTGACAGACTATCCCCTGATTTGGTAGAAAAGAGAATTTGTCTATGCAGACGATCAAAGCACATCAAAAACCTGGATAATCGGAACGAGCAAATCATCAAGCCGATGCAGCCATGGAGGAAGAATGGATTCCCCGTTGGGATGCTCCGTTCTTGTCAAAGGAAGACATTGTTTGTTTTGATCTCAAGGACGCTCAACACACAGATGAGGTCTGACAATGAGTTATTGCTGCTATTTCATCCAACTCGCCCTTACCTCAAGGATAGTGTGAATATGCAGATTGTTTACCTTTTCATAAAGGACTTTTTTGCACAATGGACTGTTTGTTATGCCTGAACCCCTCACTGAGAAAGAAAAAAGGACTATCGAGACCTGTACAGCTGCTAGAAGACCCATGGACTAGTCTGCAGATCAATATGTCGGACCCTTTCCTTCAGGAAAGGGAGGATGTCGATACATCCTGGTCATAGTGGATACATTCACGAGATCGTTTTGGAACCCGAAACCAGTATCACGATTCAAAATGTTCATTCCATTTATGTGCCTGTTATGTTTAATGTGTCCGGCTGGATGAAATTACTCTGCAGTGACACAACTCTGTATTGTGTCATGACACAGGCTGCGCAGCAACTTATTACAGATATCCAAGCACTCTCTATTCCTATTGATTTTTCTAAAGGAAGCACTATCTGGCGTACTCTCCGACTTGGATACCATCATGGAGTGGTTCGGAGCTGGTAATTCAGTCATAAATACTTTAAACATTAATATGTTGAGACGGTATGATCAAATGTTAGCCTCTAAGATTCAGGGGGGCGGGGTTATTGGGGTTATTGGATCATTACTGAAATGTTAAAAGATCAACGTGTATTAGTAACTGATTTAAAGGGTGCCTTTAAAGCTGTGGTGTCATTATTAAAGGCAGAAAGCAAAGCTATGTTGTGTAATGAATTTATTAAATCTCAGATAAATCAATTGCAGGATTTTTATCTGTCATTAAGTGTTGGTAGAGTCTCGGATGTTTTATATCAAAGAGAATGGTCAGAGACGGCTCTTGATAAGCATTGTCATGATCACTACTGCGATATACGGTGGCATGATCATTGTAAAGAATTTGATTTAGTACTCTCCCATGTACCTGAGTCACGTCTAAGAAATCTCCATACTCTCAATATCACTCTAAAAAGGTTGGTTAATGACAAAGAACTTCCTGTTAGTGCTCTAAATGTCTCCATCTGTTATCACACCCTAGGAGATGTTTTAATTTGTGCATGTCAAGTCACTAATAGTGTTTGCGAATTGAGTAATGGTAGATGTAAATTTAATGAGAGATCACATGTTTACCAACTAAAGCTCAGTCCAGTATCCGAACAGTATGCATATGCAGGAAATTCAAACTGGTGTGTAATGACTTCAGTATGAATTGCTTTTTATCATTTACATACTTGTCCTTTGCCTACTTTGGGTTCTTGTGAAACTTGTTTATCCAATTGCATAGAAGGACGGGACACTCTTAGAGAAATTGAGAAGCTGATCAGGTTGTCTAGAGTGGTCTAGGTGGCAACAAAGACAATTTCAAACCTTTAACAATAATAAGTTCAGGAAACCTAGAAGGAATACAAAAGAATCATTAATGAAAAGGACAATTTCAAACTTAAGTGCATACATAATAATACAAAAATAAGATGTAATACAAAGGGCAATCAATGCAAGGTAAGTGCAGAGAAAATAAAGGTATTATCCTAGATACTGTCTGAGGAGGAGGGTCTTTAGATATTTGTGGAAGGACCAGAGATGGAAGGAACCAGACCGCTTGATAGAGATGCATTGATCAAAGTGGTCACGTACGGTGTGAGGTTGCTGGAGATTACGCATAAATTTAGTGTCATGTGGCATGATTTATCATGTATGCCTAGTAGCCTACGTAGCCTTTACTCCCCCTAAAATCTGTTCTCTCTAATAACTCCTGGTTCTAACTGGGAAAAAAATTTACCCTCTCAAAATTAAACGTATATGTCACACACACGGTGGCGGCCCTGGACCACAACTCCCAGAATTCCACGCACAGCTCCGCGAGAGAGCTTCCACGCAGAAGCCGAACTTCTGAGCCGCCGCACCTGTTCCATATTATCGCCTTAACACAATCACCTGTACACAATCCCGTCTCCCCTTTATAAACCCCGGACATACAAACCTCAGTGCTCAGTATTGTTTGCCATGATCAGCACATTACGAAGCGTTTCTCTGACTGCCTCCCCGTGTATGACTCTGGATTTGAATTCTCGACTACCGCACCTGCCTAAGCCTAGGAAACCCGGTTCGAACCTCGTACCACCCAAAGCCTGTCCTTCAACTCAGAGATTGCCAAACCCCCTGGTTCTTTCGGAATCCTGCCTTATCCCTAACAGCCTGCGCCTGCATCCCCCTCGCCAGCAAAGTGACAGTATATGGTTAAGAAGATTTTGGAATTATATATTCTTAAAATTATCTGTAGGCTGAACCATTCCAGTTTAAATCATGATTTGGAACAGTGCAAGAGGACTCATACACACCTTCTGCTTTAAACGAGGTAGTGAAATTCTTTACGTTAGAAACATTATATAGATTATATAGAAAACACAGTGACGTCTTTATTTGATGGGAAAATTGTAATTTTATGTGATCATTCGCTTTATTTCTAAGCCTTTGTCTTTGGATGTTGTTCACGGTGGAGATTCGCTGAGACAGAAGAATGATAAGAAGCTGACCAAAATTAATGCACTGTAGATTCTGGTCTTTCACCTGGGTAAAAGCCTGTTGACACGGCTCCGTCCACTGGACCGGATCTGGCACCCCCTTTTTATTGAGATCAGTCAGGGGGCTAATAATAATTAGGCACGAACTGTGATAATAGCCAGCCAGCCCCAAGAACTCCCTCTTCTCTTTTATGGTCTTTGGTCTCAGAGATGCTGCAATTGCTGCCGTCTTATCAATTTGGAGACGCACCTGCCCATGACCCAAGTGAAAGCCTAGATCCCGTACTTCCACCCTCCCAATTGCACACTTCTTAGGGTTTGCTTTGAGTCATGCCCATCTCAAGGAACTCATGACAGCTCTTAAATCCTGCATGTGCCACACCGTGAGAATTCAGTCCATGAGCCACTGAAACATGGCCGGGGCTCCAAACAAACCGAAAGGAAGGGTGAATTGCAAATTGATGCAATCCAAATGATGTGGAGAAGGCAATTTTCTTGCAGGATACAGGAGTCAATGAGATCTGCCAGTAACCCTTAGTCAAATCCAATGTCAAATAAAAGCGAGCAGCGCCCAATCAATCAAGCAGTTCATCAATGCCTGGTCATGACTAACCTTCCGAAATAGTACAGCTGCCTCCAGGCGGGTTTTCACTCTGCAATATGTTGCTTCCAGCGTTTTCTTGTGCTCAAGCACCCAGTCTTCAACTTGCCCCCTACTCGGCTCCTCCACAACTGCAAGCAGGAAATCAACAGTGAGTCTGGGAACCTGCCCAAACATCAAGAAATGGGATGACTCACCAGTAGTATGGTGACAAGTAGTATTATATGCAAATACCACCTGTGCAAGATGTTACATTCAGCATCTTTTCTGTTCTAATGAAAGGGTACGGAGCAAATCATGGAGTGTCTAATTGAAACACTCACACCACCTGCTGAGGGCGGTATGGGGTTGTGTGAGTCTTCTGGATCCCATACAGATGGCACAATTGGGTAACCATAGCACGTTCAAAATTCCAACCCTGTTGATGTGAAGCCTGGCTGGCACCCCAAACTTATAAAACCACTCATGAACCAAGACAATGGCAACAATGGTTGCTTTCTGATCTCTAGTTGGCACAGCCTGGATGTATTTCGAGATCAAATCCATCATGTACATGCTCCCGACCATCACTGCACTCCTGAATATCAACACTCATACCAGGCCAGTAACAATGTCTATGAATCAACTCATAAGTACGCTCCCTACCTTGGTGGTCATTACCATCATGTTACTGCTTGAAAACCTCCTCTGGCTAAATTTCTGGTAACACCAGCTCCATCTGGCAACCTAAGATGGTGATGAAGAAGGCCCTCCTTCTGAACCGGACATAATGTACCCACCACAACATGCGAATGCAGAAAATCATCCTGCTTGCCTATATTAACTATAGGAACACAAGGTACATCTCGGCTCACTGAGGCCAAAAGACCAGCTGGCCTCTAACCCGGACCAATCCCTCAGTAATCACTGAATCAGGGCCACCAGCTCTTTGACAGAACTGGAGTACCAAACAGGGGCTTCCTTCACCGAAGGGAGATTAAACAAGTTAGAGTTCAAGTTCAAGTAGGTTTTTATTGTCATTTCTCCATATACCTCGTATACATTGAAATGAAATGTCGTTTCTAC
>JAOUQW010053327.1:0-15274 GCA_028565825.1 Olivaichthys viedmensis
TGGTTTATATTAGATATATTAGATCTACTACATTGTAGAAGAGTTTAGTGAATGGAATAATGACTGTTCATAAAATATGACGGGTGACCCCAAACTTCTGAACGCTAGTGTACATATTAAGTTTTTAGAATCAATGCAAACGTGTGTGTGACTGTATATAACAGGTGTAATGCTAGTCACATGACCAGTCCATATGACATGTTACACAATGAGCATTTTGATCCAGGAAGGCAGAGTTTAGCTAGTCGGCTGTACACGGTTAGCCCTTAGCAGTCAAACAGTACAAAATCCATTACGTTGGCAGAAAGCATGTTTCTGACAAGTCAATTCTTCTACAAGCAACATTTCAGTTTCTATGTGTTCGCTCCAGTAATTTTTTTGTTTTGGGGTGGCATCAAAAATGCAATTTAAGTTTTTCATTTGCCTCGTGGCCCTTAGGTCATAGTTAATGCGTGCATGAGCGTGGGAGCACCAAATCTAAAGATGGTGCCATCAGCCTGTCAGCGTTATTAGCACGTCATATTTCAGCGTGGTGCGTCACATGGCATTTGTGACTCAGCTCAGCGGTTCCAATTATGTTCCCAGAAGTAATCCCCCAGGAGTGATGGTAACGCACCAGGACATGTATTTTTTGGTGTTAAATGGTTCAGCGCACTGTAATTTCAACCTTTAGAAAAGGTAGAGCGAAAACAAACACAATGGATTTTGTTTAAATGATATGATGTGAAAGATGTTCCTAGTAAAATAAAATATTTAAATAGGCTACATCACATTAATTAGAATATTACAAGAGTTGGCTAGCTATCTAACTGGTTAATATGTTTTTTTTTCTGTGCAGATTAAATTTGCCCCCCCACTATTACTTAAACCCACCATCCCTCTTGATTTTTTTTTTTACAATTCCATCACTGCTGATAATACCTCTATGTTCTGAACACTACTGGGCTTTCTCAAGGTCTTATGACCACTGTGATTCTCATCACTATGTAGTACTCCTCTACCGAAATAGGACAGCATGGACAAGCAGCCCTGCTTTGAAATCACAAATCCAAATGGTATATCACACACACACACACAAGTAACATGGATTTTACTTAGTGTGTGTGAAAGAAGCAATAGGATGTTATATCCATTTCTAACCAATCAGAGTGCTTGCGGTGTCTTTGCTGACCCTGTTAGGTCCATTTTGTTGAGGAAATTGCCTGCGTATTAGCATCTGTGTTTCAAAATAGGGGCTAAAGGTGATTCTGCATCTCTCTATCTCTCTCTCTCTCTCTCTCTCTCTCTCCCTCTCTCCCTCTCTCTCTCTCTCCCTCTCCCTCTCCCTCTCCCTCTCCCTCTCCCACACAGAAGAGAGACGGATGTTGTCTGTACATCAATGGTGGTATAAGGAGGGCAAAACTTTATAAGCCTTTTTCAGTGCTTAACACAATCACTTAATTCTTTCCATTGAAAAAAAGCAGGACTCAAAGGAGAGGGTTAAATGGTTTTTAAGATTAAATGGTCAGCTCATTGCTGCTTGTGACTTGGAGCCAGGCTGAAAGGTTTAATAAGACGAGATTGGTATGGACTTCTCGTGCCACTGGACTGTGAAAAAAATCCCCACTGGGGCATGCAATCCGGTTCTCCTTCCGGAGGGAGAGAATTCAAAGAGAAAGGGCGAAAGAAGAGGAATGCACTCCCAGAGGTAAACAGTCGGTTCTTTTCATCGCCTCATTTATGTTCAGCATGACTGCACAAAGTGTACCATGGACAAAAAATGGCACACGTGTTAATACATATGACATTTATAACCGGTTAGTAGGCGTACAAAAAATTGTCTGTTGATATTAAACATGAATGGTAATGGTGAAATCCTATTGTTTAACAGTCCCCTGGTTATTTAACATGCACACTGCAGCAAGTAGGTTGGAAAGATAGAGAACCGGAGGGCAGTAGCCCCTTTCAGACAGAGAAGTGTATTATAAAAACTCAATCTGCTAGGGACAATCGAGGTCAGATCTGATTCTTCACTATAAAATATAGATACACAACAGTCCCCTTAAAGGTGCGGTAATGTAATGTTTAAAAATAGGCCTACAATTATCATGGAATTTCAAAGATACCTTAAAAAAATGATTTGCAATACAGTCATGCAATGGATCTCACTAGTGTCTTCATTTCAGGCTTCTGTTGACATTTTTCCAGCCCAGAAATTAGCTCTGCCCCCTTTTTACAAAAAAAATTAAAAAGAAAACTCACATGGCGTATGCATTTTCATTAACGGCCGAGACGGTCATTTTGACAGTTTTGAAATTTTGAGATATTATAGCTTTGAACAAATAAAGGCCGCATGACTACTAATCCCTGACTTTCATGAAATGAGTGCATATTTCAGTCTGACATTGTTATGAGGTCAATATTACGAAGCACAAACAGATTCTGAGTAGTTCTACCTCGTAAGGCTATATCGGTCATTTTGATCGTATACATTATATACAGCGTTTTATCTCAGCAACTGGCTTGCTCTCTTATTCCAGCGAGTCGGACGTTACCGTGGCAACGGTTAATGCGCAGTCTACCCTGCGTTACATTACATACATTTCCTATAAATATTTTTTGTTGATTTCTTTTTTATTAATACTTCATTTCATTTCAAGCAGATAATATAATAATTTCATCTCCTTTCCTGTCGTGGCCAGTTTGACCGTTCCGGCCATTCAGTGCTTTTAGCCATTTGGTGTGTTTTACATGGACAAAAAAACTTCATCTATGCAATAAAACCTTACGTTTAAGTTCTATTGTTCTTCGTGTTCATTTTTACGAGAAATTGATTAAAAAATCTAATGCTTTTTTTTCTTACAGAAAAACGCAATGTTAGTATGCACTACATTGTCGCTGTCCAATGCATGAAAAACATGTATGTCCACTTTTTTTTTTTGTGCATTTCTTACTTTTTATCATATATGGAATGTGGGTAAAAACCTCTATCTACCCCACAGCAGTTAACATCTAAATGACCAATGAAAAGCTGATAAATCACACCGTCAATTACGGATTCATTGTGTATGATTAATGATATGAAAAGTGTTTTTTCGAGTTCCTGACAAATTGGAATTTTGGAGATACATGCTTTTCATTGGACAGCGACGATATGTTGGCATCCGAATACGGCGCAATTATTAATTAGTTAATAAATAATGATCAAAACCTTTATTTTTGAATTCACTCTGTTATAGTATAAATAAGCAAGACCGCTACGGCCTCTCTAGTTGTTATGGAATTCCAGCCTTTTAAGTGTTAAAGGGGGTGGTTGGGGGGAAGGTAGTCTCAGATGCACCACCCACAGTTTAAGGAGCGTCCAACATATTTTGTACACTTGGCTGAACACAAGCAGCAGAACTTTGAAGGTTGCTGTCTGCATCTGACTGGCTGTCTGCATTTCCATGCATGTACACTTCCATACATCGGTTTCTGACAGGATAGCGAAATTTTGAACACTGACAAAATTAGCTTTTTGGAGCAATATATAGTCCGAGGACTGAAAAAGGTTTACAGAACCACGTCTCTAAAAGGTATTAGAGAGTTTTGTTGAAACGGTTAGTAGCAAGTAAACGTGGTTGGCCGTTTGCAATGTCAATCAAATGGCATCTTCCTGGGAAAATAGGCGGTTCTAGGCCACGTTTAGTGACGAAACATACCAGACTCTCTAGTGAGAGATAACAGTTTGGCTGAGGAGACTAGGGAGAAGGGGGAAGCTTGTCAACGTTTTCTTTATGATTGCAATTCACCTCACAGGCAGCAAAGAGCTCTAAAAATTACAAACTCCTTTAACACAGAAATCTTTTTTATCTAGCTACACAACTCAATGGCCATCCTCTTTCGTAAGATAACATTAAAAGCAGTGCCAATATTCTTTCTCCGTCAGGAACCTTTCTACCAAAAGCTGATGAAGCAAAGGATGTGGGGAGGGATCAACACTCAGACAAGTCTATTTCTGGCATCTATTATCAGGGTGTATTCAAAGATATGAGATGCCAATGGCGCGTACAAGGCCTGAAGCGTGTGTGTGTGTGTGTGTGTGTGTGTGTGTGTTATTATAGACAGAGAGAGAAAAGGATCAAAAGAGGCAGAGAACAAGAAGGAGAATGTTTAAGTGCAAGGTTAAGCCACATTGAGAAAATGCTGTTGTGAACACAGTCCCCATGACTAACCGCAGAGAAGGGGATTTGACCTGTGCTAATTAAACCACACTCGACCATGAAAATAATCGCTCCTTAATTTCTACATTTACACAAAGATCAAAGCCGTCACCACCCTTTTTATTTATTTTTGCCTGCTGAGTGTTTTACACCCTTTTTCTCATGAGCCCTCAGTAAACACAAACCCCCAATCTACACGTTCGGGGATGAAGGGGTCAGACTGTAGACATCCCCCAGAGACATCGTAAATATTTAAACAGAGAAGTACTTCATATATCTGATCAACAACATGGCACTGGGACGTCATGTTTAGTGAAGGGTGCTGATGAAATTTGGCCTACATAGTCTACACACAAAGCGCACACAAGTTTCATCGTGCATAAATCCATCAACAGTATCACGGCATATTTAAAATTACACGATGAAACTCGTTCTTTCAGTGGGTAAAAATCTTCGCTGACCTGTGAACCTTTTTATAAATACTAGGTTCTACCACAGTTGAGAGAAAATACCAAGGAAACTCATTCATTTGCTCGCAAAACTGATGCACACAAAGCTGTGAGCTGCTTAATGCTTTCAACATTAAGAGTCACACAAACAGCAACATCAGCCGTGCGTGGTTTTTGTGATCAAAAGCTAGTTACAAAGCACAAGGCCGCACCAGCTGTAATTATGTCATTCTGCCCGCACGCCCCCTCACACCGGTGAGGATCCGCCAAATAAAAATCAGGCGTAAATCAATGTTCATCTACCACACGGTAAAAATAAAACAGAGAGGTGTGGGTCTCGAAAATCCCCACCACAAACAAAAAGATGAACACGAGCTTGATTGGTTTGTAGCACAGCACCTCTTTGTTCACCAAATCTTTTTTTGGTGGTAAATTTCTCCTCTGGTTTGTTTCATCACGACGACTCAAAAAACAAACAAACAAAAAAATACAATCTTTGTGTGTGTGATACGTTTTAAAAGACTCCAGTACCTGGTTTGATTTAAATTCAAGTCAAATGATTCTTTTCAGTAGTTTTTCATACCAAGATATATAGTCTTACCGTGAATCAAAGCCAGGGGTTCTCCTAAAGCCCTCTCCACGTACAAAAAGAGAGAGAAAAGTTTATAAAATTGGTTTTGTGTGATGGATGGAGTGTGTGTGATGGCATTTAGAAGGAAGCCGTTGAATTTTCCCTTTAGATTTAAGCAAATAGTGCTGTGAGAGAACGTAATGGCCTCCACACTGAGGGGAGCCTACAAAAGGCCGATGGAGCTGATGGAACCTACAAAAGGCCGATGGAGCTGATGGAACCTACAAAAGGCCAGGCTCTGTGGGGATGCAGTCACAGGGGGTCTGAGTGTGTGTTTTGATTGAGAGCGTAAGGATTCCTCCGATTGTGAGTGTGTTCAAGTTGGGTTGTGTCCAGCTCCTGCAACTTAGCAGATAAAAGTTCATACGCTCATATAACGCACACATCAAATATATTTAGAATAACTACATTTACAGGGCCTTCTATAATTATTGGCACCCTTCATGGGAAGAAAAAAAAAAGAACTATAAAAAATGAATAACACATGACATGAGTGATATTTTGACCTTAAACATATGGGGAATGCTTTTCGAGTTGTATTTATACACAATATGTTTTCAGACACAAAAAGTGACAGTTTTATGTATTATTTATAAAAACAAAAAGTTTATATTAAAATTATTTTTGTAAGAGCAAAGACAAGTATTTTCTCCTATTATTTGAGTGGAAAACTTTATTCATGCTTTTTATGTTGAGCTGCGCTGAAGTCAAGCTCTGACTGATATGGCAATAAAGTATTCTACAAAATATAAACGTTGAATTATTGTGTGTAATGTTTATTCCCAATCATTTTTATGAAGGGTGCCAGTAATTATGGAGAGAACTGTATATCAATTAAAATGATTACAACTAATTTAAATTATATTTTCAAATAAGTTACGCATAACTTTGTTAAAAAAAAAGGAATTCAAATGATAATTTTTTAACCTTAACTGTTTTCTACCAACAAAGTGCTGGTACCTAATCTGGATTTCTTCCACGCTTTTCTACCACAAAAGAGCCAGTTCTCGGCTGGAAAAATCGGTTCGGTTCCAGCGCCACAATGCTGCTGGTCTGGAACCACGAACCGGTGACGTCAGGGGCTTGTGGGCGTAGCCATGACAATAACTCAAGCAACTTAAGATCACACGATCACCATAATTTAAAAAAAAATTTAAACATGAATTCGTGAAGGAGGGTTTGAAAATTATTGCTGAAAAAAAATCAGCTCAACAGTAAATCAGAATTTGAATAGGGAAACACACGTTTACTGGCAACTGCAACCGGCTACGCTGGTAATGCTAACAAAAGTTCCTCAGAGCTACTACATGCTCAGAATGAAAAGCTAAAAGCAATAAAAAACACGCATCTTGTGGGAGTAAATGTTGGCTATGATGATATCTTTGTGCTGTGTATAGATGACAAAGGATTTAACTTTGGATGGTAAAATTTGTAAAAAATCATCCTCGGCTATATTTCTGTCATTAATTGGGAAACTTCCACGTCTGATTACGTGGTTTGGCTCAAAATGGTGAAAACGTGGGCTGGTTCTCAAAAAGGTTTCCTGAACAAGACTGGTCCAATGTCAATGGAAAAGGGGTGTGTGTGTGTGTTCCAGTTACCAAAACCATGATAAATCTGCCATGACTTGTGAACTCTCCTGTTTCCACCAGCATTGTGACAGACCTGATGTTGTTTTGGTTCAGTACAACTCCCCAGAGTAAGAGGAAATGTTAAGGCATGCCACCAAGCTGTCAGGTGTCTCTGCAGCCTTTATCTGCGTGTTTGTGTTCAGGAACGATAGGACTGGGTCACATTGTTCCTCTTATCTATTTTCCCTGATTAAAGAGCTTCACTTACACTCCGACTCCAAGCCTGGCGAACCTGCTCTGTATGCATTATATGGACGATTTCTAATTTCCCATTGTAAGGTTAAATAAAGCACACTTAACCCACACCGCGTTTAGAAAGAAGTATTTTGTCAAAAAGCATGCAAATATATGGAGCACACAGCCGTGCAATAACCTTAAACCCTTCACTGATCACAGCCCAGGAGCAGAAAACCCCCCAAAAAACACAGACATAGCTGTAATTTATCATGTTCGGATTATGAGCTGTCCTGCTGGTGCACACTGTAATTCATTCCTCATTCTGCAGTCAGTGGCCCAGTTAAACACTTCCACTAATGAGACGTGAGTAAGAGAATGAGGAGAAACGACTGTGTGGCATTAGTGATCTGTTGCACTGTGGTACACACACAATCTAACAAGCAAGGAAAAGATGAGAGGTTATGCCTCTTCTATGCCCACGATAATGGGCACACCCCCCACACACCTCTTCTGCCCGACTAGAGGAAGGGTCGTGTGATAAGTGACTTGCATAGGCTGGGAACAGCGGATAACCAAACTGTGCCAAAAACGCGAACATTTTCCAAAATCTGTCGAAATGATATAGTGCTGTGCAAACATATTGGGACAATGACTTGCATCTTCCATCGTTCACGCGTTTAGGCTTAAAGATTAAAAAAAGACAGAAAAAACAAAAATAAATAAATAAATAAATAAATAAATCGCAAAAATGCAGTTAAATGAATAAGGAGATAAAGAAGGAAACAATTATGAACATTACTGTCCCAATACAGATGATTCAAATTTGTGCGAGCTCCTAATGGATCCTAAGCATGAAAACAGTACTGATGCCGTTTCTAGAGCTGATGTAGGTCCTGAGCACAGGCTCTGATCCAAAAGGCCATGTTGTAAAAGCCCTTAAAGGAATACTCCAGCGTTTTTTTTCCCCCCAATCTAATCTCTATCCACTACATCAATAGCACAAAGTTACACAACTATATAAGGTGAATTCAAAACTACAATCACGACACGTTAATAATAAAGGGGCTAGGATGAGACAGACGTGAGAGAAAGTCTTACCAAAGCTCTTCTTATAGAAGTTTATCCATCGTCCCAACACTGGAGCAATACAGTAAATGTAATTCTGGTTATTAAAGCTTTCGCTGAGGTTTTGTGATGTCCACACGCCATCAGGTCGAAATTGAGGCACTTCTGTGCTTACGTTTCTTTATTGGTAACACATAACCACACATTCTTCCCTCTGGAAAAAGTAGCCCCATCTCTGAAAGGACTAATTATACAGATTTAGAGTTTCATTTACAAATACCTTTGGCTAAAAAAATTGTTTTTAAGCGTTTTACAAGACTTCCATTATAAACAAGGTTCAGTAAAACATAACGCCAGTTTTCTGTTCTTTCTTCAGTACAAGAAAACGTTGTCAAAATTCTTGTCCATGCTAATTGCACATACACTACAGATAGATAGAGATTGGGTGGAAAAACTCTGGAGAATTCATGCAACATGGAAAACATTCTTAATTTTTAATTACCAACTGCATCTTTTAGGGGAAAAGGTGGAATGTGAAGCATTAGTGGCAACACCCAATCCGTCTGTGTGTAATAAATTAGTGGTCTAGTAGACTTTAATAGCTGTCATTCTTGCAAACAAACATATCATCTAATTGACAAAGATGTCAAAACTGATTAAGCCTGCTGAAACTTTAAGAGTGGTGCGCACTCTACTAACGCATCAGGCAACTAAATCACGAAAAGCTATGAATGTCCTTTCCTGTGTTAACTACTATAAACATTTTTTGTAGATAATTAATTATTTTATTCTGTATGGTGAGAAACACAGTAAATCAATCGCATACAATTTGGAACACACACTCAGAAACTAGAGCAAGTACAATAATGCATAGTTGTAAAAGGCAAAAATTGATTTCTGCAACAACAAAAAAGAAAAAAATCTGTAGGGAGTAAAGAGACTGGTACGAAATAAAGGAAAAAAAAATCAGTCATACATCAATTTCTGCTCAGCTACCAGCATGAAACCTCACCACACACACACACACACACACACACACACACACACCACACACGCACACACGCACACACACATACACCTGCAATGATGTTTGCCTAATTATACTAATTCCAGAGAAATAGCCAGAAATGGCCTTGAGCAGTCTGAGATAACATGGTCACACTGCATACAAGCAGCATTGTACACATACTCTCCTGCGTACCTTTTGTACATCTGGAGGATTAAAAGCGATATCCACTTGAGGGTAGGTCAGAGCAGAAACATCTCTCTCCGGCAGGTTTCCATGACGACCTGTAAAATGTTTAGTGATTTCATGCCGCCATTCTGGGACGCATATTTGTCGCTGTACAGCAGCATGGAGATGTTAAACACACGAACGAGCTCTGTCAATATCTCTTTAAAACTTACCACTGTCATCGTGACTGTTGTCATGAGCTGCGTCTCAAATCGCATACTATAACCTTACATTTAAAAGTATTTACCGATCTAGAAGATTAGTACATAAAAACAGACTTTTCCGTAGGTTTGTAGGCTACATGAGAGTTTAAAAAAAAAATTCAAACACTAACCGTAATAGGGAAATCGGTTAGTGTTAATACTCAAAAACTAGAATAGTACATAAGCATGCCATTTGAGAGACAGCTCTAGTTTGTCCAGTCTCTTGCGAACATCACGTCACATTACGCTATACTGCCCCCACTGTTTAGGCTGGTATTGAACCACATGTTGTGAAATTTGTTGGACGCAGAACACACGCGGCAGCCATCTTGCGTACACGTAGTTAAAAGCAAGTATAATCCTGGCCTTATTGACCCAAACAAACTTAGTCCTATGGGTTCTCAATTGTAACAAGTTCTCTTCTACAAGTTCAAGTTCTGTTCTACGACTTGCTGCCAATTACAGTCTTAAAGTACAGCACGGTTGGCATGTTCCACGTTGTCGCTGCTTGGTATCAAGGCTATGATGAGAGCCGTGATTAATGCCGATGACTTACTGCTGTACCTTTCTCATTTTTCAACGAGTATGACAAAGTCTCTAAATCTCTCCAGGGCACAGGGAAAACTGCAGACTGGCAACTCCAGCGCTGTCGATATTCTCTGTTCCTTCACAGTCACCCTGAAGTTTCGAGTCTCTTCCTGGCTAATCCAGAGATTTAAAACCCAACCACAGTTCCTTATTATCTGACCTGAGGGTCAGACATGAAGCATAAACACCACCCACTGCTTCACTCAGCTACATGCCTAAAGGCTGTGCGCAAGCTCCAGTTCACCTTGAGAAACTGTATATCCCAGTCAGGGCTTGAAATTAACACCCGCCCACCTTGCAAATGCTGGTAAAATGGCACTGGAGGGCAACTCTGTTAATTTACCAGGTATTTTGGCAGGTAAGCCTACAGTAATGCTTATCAAAAAACACATTATCCAAGTCTATATTCATACGGGCGATAAATTAAAGGAAAAACCTGAATAAACAAGTGCATCCACAGGGCACGAGGGCTCACTGAACGGTCGTATGAAAATGATGTAAATCATATGCTCTGGCCTTCACAGTCACCAGATTCTCAACCCAGTTGAACACCTATGGGAGATTTTGGAGTGACGTGTTAGACAGCAGCTCTCCACCACCATCATCAAAACACCAACTGAGGGAATATCTTTTGGAAGAATGGCGCTCAATCAGTTCCTCCAGTACAGACTCGTAGAATCTACGCCAAGGTGCATTGAAGCGGTTCTGGCGGCTCGTGGTGCCCAAACACCAAACACACTTCACGTTGGTTTTTCCATTAAGTTGTCACCCGTCTCTCCTTGTGCATGCAAAGTGAATTTCAAGCCCTAAATCCAGTATATACAAAATCACAGAAGAATTTGCCCTGCGGCACAATGGACTACAAAACCCTATTTTGTAACGCTGCATAATGGATGTGACATGAATCGGCACATAAAAACAAGACTCGACAGAATTAACTCAAGAAGGATGGTATTATAAGACCATATTGTGCAAAAGATAATGACATCTCTGTTATGCAAAGTGCTTTGTCTCACAATGTTATCCAGACGTGCAAAATGAAAAGAGGACAGATTCAGAGTTATTCACCCTCTACTTCTAATTATCACAGCAAAGAAACAGGCCGCCATTTAATATTTGACCATATTTAAATGGTTCCACTCAGTGGTTAACAGCTTGTTCTTACCTCTAATTAACGAGTCAGGTTTTTGTTTATGCAGGGCTTGTTTATCTACAGACCAAATGATGTACTGTCAAGTGCATGTGAAATTAAAGTGTGAGCAAGCTTTAAATTAAGAAATCATTAAGCTTCTAGTGAACACACATCTGGAGTCACTGATATGTTTGACAAGCTGCAATGGCTTAACGGTGCAGTTTGCAATGTTTAAAAGTGTTTCTAGGCCTGAGACTTCAACGACACTTTAGGAAAACTGTGATTCACAATATTGCCATGCAGTGGATCTGGCTGGTTTCTTCATTTCAGGCTTCTGTTTACATTTTTCTATCACAGAAATAAGCTCCGCCCCCAGCTGAAACCACTCAATATTTTTATATAGCTTGGGAATGTGACGTCACACAGCAGTGATCAGCCATACTACTGGGTACAAACAGTTATGAGGCATTAGGCATAAGACCACTAGCCAACCTTATACAGTGAGTTATTTGCGACTAACGATGTAGCTATAGTTTCTTTTCTATTTCAGAGACATCATGGTAATCGTATCCTAAAAATACAGTGGGGTCCTCAAGTCTGAGAGCTCATTGAAAATCCAGCACCATGTTTCACTGTTGTTTTGATACACTGTGGTATCAATCGCTCTTCTGTTCGTCTCCTTACATAAACCCTTTTGTTACTGCCATAAATGATTAATTTGGATTTGGATCCACTGTGAAATGCTGCTATGTTTTAGCTCATGCCATGCGTTTGGCCTTGTTTCCCTTCCTGAGAAGTGCTTTAGAAACGCTACTCGTCCTTTGAGACCACTACTAGCTAGCCTTCTTTTGACACTACTTTTTTTTTATTCAGCACATTCTGTATCTGTGATGAAGTTGCTGTTCTCTCTCTCAGTGAACAAGGCTTTATGTATTGCTCTGCTGATGTGCTCATTTTTGGTCTCAGTCTGATCGGGCTTTGGATACGACTGATGCAGTTTCAGCAAAGCATTTTAGAGTGCCATACAGTGGCAATGAATAAAAATCCCAGATTTTTCAATGTGGTCTCAGACTTTTGGACCCCACTGTACATACAATAAATGGCACTGACTAAAACCTCAAGTATGAAACATTTAATTAGCCTGAGACATGCAAGTCCGAGCGCACCGTTTGTCTTTGCCCATATGCCTTGGGCAAAGACAAATGATAGCAGATGAAGCAATGATATCAATATGTTCATCATTAATAGGCTACAGGTATTTTATAGTTGCACATGCTGTAATGTGTAGGCTCCCTGACATCACTGCTTATCTTTTTCAGTTAATGACTTGCTACTAAGTCCATATGGAAGACTCCACCCAGAATTTTTAAAAAATTCCTTGTTGAGTTTATTTTGGCACATTGTTGATATGAGTGAGGCCTGAATTAGCTTTAAATACTAGCCCAATTATCAGCGCAAAGAAGCAATGCTACAATCAAAGCCCTGTTTTTTTTCTTTTTTTAAATAAAATAATTACACTACCAGAGGCGCACAGGTTTAACGTGAACCAGGGGAATAAAAGAGTACTATATACCCCCCACGTTCTTGCTGCCCAACCCCCAATCTGTGATGAAGTTGCTGTTCTCTCTCTCTCAGTGAACAAAGCTTCATGTAATGCTCTTCTGATGGTGTGCTCACTTTTGGTCTCAGCCTGATCGTGCTTTGGATACGTCTGATCCAGTTTTGGTAAAGCGTTTTAGAGTGCTATACACTCCCAAATCCCAGATTTTCAGTCTCAAGACTTTTGGACCCCATTGTATATGTATTGAAATATCATTTTAGCAGTTTTCCTGCATGGAGGAAAAAGGGGGGAGCATTAAAGTCTCTTAGGTGGCACATACACCCGAATGGCTTGTGTTTCAGTAATAAAACCAAAAAATAAATGTCAGAGTGTGCTACTGGTATTTTTCACTTTTCTTGGAAAAGAGTTGGAAATTCATGCTGCTCCATTAGTTACTATAAATCAACAAATTACTTTAGCAAGCTTTAAAAGTTTGCATCCTTTAAAAGTGTATCCATATAAAGTTCTTTCTCTTTTTTTATTTTATTTCCCCGACAGTCATGGAGCGTTATCTGTCACAACCAAACCATGTAAAGCATTATCTGCTCCATGTAAACAAAAGACCCTATGCCAAATTTATGGTGGATGAATCCCAAATGCATCGCGATGTGATATTGATTCCCAAGCCCTGTTGCAATTTCAGGCCGCAGAGGGCTTTAATAATAATGCCAAACTTCTCCTTTATGAACAGTTGATACAAATAAGTGAAATGTACTATATTTATACTGAAACTAGTCGACTTTAGTGTAGTGAAGTCCTAAACACATTATGAAAGAAAGAGTCAGAAGCTACTGAGGCAGAAATCAACACTGAATTGCATCTGTGTTTTGAGTGGTGGACGACTTGCCTGTAAATGGGGTCCTGCATCACCATCATCTTGCTCTCATCCCAGGTCCATTCTTTTTTCTACAGGGAAAGCGAGAAAAAGATTTTAGCGAATGACTAATATAGCCATCAGAGCTTCTAATAACGCCACTATTTGAGATTAATGATGGCACAGGCACGACTTCTATGTCATTTATGAACTCAAATGCCTGTCCATTTGGAGTGCATGCCTAAATCTGATGGTGTCTGACACTTTTTAAAGCTAGATTAACATTTTGCAAAAAAATTGATAACTGATTATTTTCCATGACAACCTACAGTCTAAAACCAGATGTGTTAAAAACACACAGTGTGCCTAGTTAAGGACAACACAGTTTGTGTTACTTTTATAGTGTGTTATAAGTCTTAGTACAGGCAATGTGGCCCGATTTTTTGTTTAGCGAACTTATTGTAAATCAATGAATGCTGACTTTCAATGACGATGTTTGACTTCTGTACGTGAACTTGATAAGGAATCAAATGAATTGATAACAAATTGACCTGAACATGTGAATTTGACAGTTTTTTAGCTTGTTACAGTGAATTTAGGCTAAAAGACCAGCTCATACGGGATTGTGTAACTATAAATCATATTTGTATTAATCTTGTAAGCAAAGTGTTTTAACAAATACATTTTTGCAACATATGAAAACAGCCAAAATCTTAATCTTTTTTTTTTAACTACGTTTTTTTAAATATACTCTCAAAAATAATCTGTGAAATTAACAACACATTATTACTATTTTAACACATTTTATGTCATCTCACTCTTGGAACTACACGCTATGATGTTTTATTTATTTTTACTGTAGCTACCGAAAAACATGCTTAAAGATGAATAACTGAATAATAAGATATAAAAGTAACATAAACTGTGTTGTCCTTAACTAGACACACTGTGTGCCGTTTTTAACACGTCTGTCTTTAGACTGTACATGCATTCTTACACATGTACAACAAGCTTAAACAACATATTTTATATTACTCTATAAAATGGATGTATTGTCTTGGTAAAAAAAAATTATAAAAAAATGCTTTGCAATTATTCTGAGCAATACGGTCTTGTGATTATTAATGGTAATGAATGACGCTCAGGACATTACAGACATTGCAGTGTGAACGCCTGGGATTTTTCAACACCCACAGAACATTCAGCATGAATATATCACGTGCTCACAGAAACCATGACAATTAGGTATTACAGAGTTTATTAAATAATTAATCTGACTGACTAAACTGCAAGCTAAATTCATTTAAAATTAATATATTAAAATAAAAAACTATCACCTAACTAAACGTTGCTCCATTTAGAGCTAGTTATCAAGCACATTGGTGAAAAGCCTGCATGAAGCCATCCAATAAACTGTTACTGTTTTTCATTCATTTCTATTCTCCACGGCTACTGAAGTAGAAACTAGTATACTAATGAAGCCTAACATGGCATAACTTGTAGTTATACATTGTATGGAGCCATGATGCCGTGAAGAAAAAAAAACACCCATCCCCATGTCCTTCTACC
>JAOUQW010053377.1:0-15268 GCA_028565825.1 Olivaichthys viedmensis
CCGATCTGTGTGTTGATTCACTACACTGCCCCCGCCGTTTACGCTGGTATTGCACCACACGTATACGCCGCGTAAATGTTTTGGTACGTGCACAATCAACGTGCCGAAAGAACGCAGGATAGGTACGGCGGCCATCTTGCGGATCCATGCGCGTAGTTAACAGCAAGTATAACCCCAGCCTTACTCCTGATTGGCTGCTGGACTTCTTTCGTGCCTAAAGCTGGAGCGCGATGACGTTTGACGTATTTGAGCTGGCGTATGACATGTGCGTTCGAAATTTCCAGTCAATTTGCCCCCAACAGTTGTGACTGTAAATCACTATTACAGGATTTCCAGTTTCAGATCATGTTTTAGACTAGATTTTTCTCCCCTGTCTCAATAATGCTTTTTTTTGTGCTTTTTTTCTCCAAAAAATCCTACGCACAGTAGCTTTAAAAAAAATTCTAATAGTACTTTTGCCTGAAATGCCCAACCCTAGTACGTAGCATAAAGGCATCTTTTATCAACAGGGCATGACGAGCTCCGCTTCAAGATCCAGGGTGTGTGTAATTATTTATATATAAATCAGCATTTGTAGAAAATAGATGTTAATAGGACTGGTTTCGATTTACTTTCAAGTAAACCTGTTCCAGGGTTTTGACTACAATATACCCAATGACTTTTATACAGCGACAAAACTGTCTGGAATATCAACGTTTCCCTCAGATGTGTTGGTAAATTACTTTGAGTCACAACTCGTCAACTCGGAGCCGTTCTGAAGTCATCAATACCACAAGAATGGGCTAAATTTTCTCGGAAATACAGTCAACACACAACATTTGAAAGGGCGAGCTTGCATGTTCTTAGCTAGCTAATGAACGCCACAATAGAGGCTATCGAGGGTGAACGTATAACAGTGCAGGTACCATTGGAGAAGAATTCTGCTAGAACAGCACTACAAAAAAAATAAAAAAAGCACACAAACACAGGACATCATTCCTGACCTCTTTCAGCTGAAGATAGCGCTCAAAAGTTGGCAAGTGCAGAAATTCAGGGCAGTGTGCCATACGCTGATAGGGGGAGTCCGGTTTACTCTCGAGGGAGCTAGATTTGCCAAAAAAAAAAAAACAGAGCGAGAGCCATCCAAGCTAATCTTCTCGCATCACAGCCAAATTCAGGGCAATTTGGAGCAGCACTTACAGAAAATGTGTGCAATTGAGAACGCCGGCGAGGGCACTTTAAACTAGCAGTTTGAGTGTCAGCAACCAATGTCCTGGCACACAGCAATTTTCACTCCCTCCCTTTCCTTTTCCGTTCTTTCTCTCTCACACACACACAACTATGGAAAAATATCTTTGGAATAAAAAGAATCTTGTAACACCGTATCGACACCTCTGTAAGAAGAAGAATAAAAAATCAGAATAAGGCATGTTCTGATATTAAACTTTCATGAATCCCAGCGTGTTGGCAAATATATCAAGAAAATACAGCGTTTATTCGTACCTGCTTTACTCTGCAGCATTTTAGGTGAAAAAATAATCCTCTGTCGTGCGTCATTCGGAATTCAGGTTCATTGTGCATGATCACTGCTAGTGCACTGTGCACATATTTGGTTACTCACAACCCGTCGCTAACATGCACCGTCAGTCAGATCGCATTACGCTAGCTAACGCAACCAGGGAAACAATTTGTGGCAAATTACAAAGACAAATATGACTGATTCTTTGAAGTGTCACTGATAACAACATTGTGTATGCTGAACATCACAATTATCGTAACATGCCAAACAATAATCATGCAGGAATCAGGAATTTTTCATTGAACAGTATTACAACTGACAAGGACAACATTGAAATTGTACCTATTTGCCGATAATAGATTATACAATATAATGCGATATTCATCATGCACAATAATTATTATGGACGCCATCATCACTACCCCCAAGCAATAATAATAATAATAATAATATTTCATTATAATAATAATAATAATCACCTTTATTATATATAGCACTTTATATTTTCAGTTCAAAGTCTCTTTACATATAAAATATTAGAAGGTCAAAACTAAGTTATGCTCGAGCACATTAAAGAACGAATGTACAATCACTAAATCAGTTGACTACAAATCTATAAGAATTGCTACGAATCATGAAAAGTCTACTGAACAAGATAAAAAGACCCAAGAACTAGAAATAGGCCAAGTTAAACAAGTACGTTTTAATCTGGATTTAAAAACCCTGATAGAGCTATAAAGCGTTCCTAACGTTTTCTGGAGCACTAGTCCAGAGCTTAGGGGCGACACAAGAAAAACATTTCCCACCGGCTGAGCTGAGAGCGATCCTTGGGATTAGCAGTAGACCTACCTCAGCTGAGCGAAGCGCTCGATACGGGCTGTGCTGCATCAGGAGATCAGCAAAACATTCAGGGCTTTAAAATGTCATGAGCAAGACTTTGGAGTCAATATGGAACTTAATATGCAGCCACTGTAGCTTGAATAAGACAGGGGTAATACGCTTGGTCTTTCTTCTCCTTTTTAAGGCTGCTGCATTCTGAACTAGCTGAAGCTTCCTTAAAGAGACAGCAGGGGCAGAGTACCCCCATCCTGGAGGAGAATGCCTGGGTAGGCAGCGCTTGTGCTCTCGATATAAAAAACTGTCCCAGCATTAAGACAGCTGGCTTCCGAGGTTTTTTATTTTAGCAAACATTTGAAGGCAGCGGTGCAGCCATCCTTGGTGAAGGCAATCCCGTTGTTCTTTAAGACGTCCATGAAAAACATGTCACAGAACTCTCGTTCTAATATGATACTGTGATATCGTAATTATTGTGATATTTATTTTTTAAAGAAAAGAAAAAAGGACAATGGCACTAATGACAACAAGGGAAAAGGAGGAGGAAAAAAAAAAAGGGGGGGGGGGGTTTAGAAAGCATTTACAAAAGAGCGACTATTAAAGTGATAATTCCCCACTGGGAAAAGGCCAGTTACCTCGCTGCTCATTCGGCTGAACTAATTATGACAAGGGTCATGATGAACATTGTAGTGAACTCTAACAAGGAGCACTGTGGGAGTCCTTCTGTAATTACTCGGATGTAAAATGAGAATGAAATGGGAGTTCCTAAAATGTAATTGCTTTATATTATTTGTTCATCATAATGTAGTTAGTAGCTCTCTCTGAAACCATTTACTACACAGACTGTTCTGTATAGAGCGCTGTACAGGGCAGCATTGAGACAGACGCCAAGCCGAATTCAGACAACACTTACCCGAGATTGCGTCAGAAACGCATCTTTGTGTCACATAAAACAATAAATCACCATCATAAAACGTGAAGTTTAGTGATATTTTCAAATATGCAAACTGTAACCATGAAAATACAGAAGTATTAAATGTGATTTTCTGTATTAATACATATCATTTGTGTGTATTATTTGTATTAACAACTGCAGGTCTGGTTTAATGGCCGTTAAACTCTTGATTCAAAGTGTTCCGACAGTAGTGCCGGCTGCAAGGCAAATCCCAAATTTATATTAATGCGCTCGTTCTAATACGTTTCTATAGTAACAACTCATTCACAGGGACTTGTATAGCGGACGCTCACATAATTAAAGCCTAACAATAAATGGATTTTAAAAAGCTGTTATTTAACAAAGAAAAATGTATAGTCGATGCTGTGGTGAAGCTTTCTGTAAGGAGAAGGCTTATTAAATATTTATGGGAGAAGACTCCGGTGTCAGCGCTTTGTAACAGTCAGAGGTAAAGCTGTTCCTTTACGTTTTCTGCCGTGGGAAAGTCTTTAGGACAGAGGAGTTTGTGCTTTGCGGTTTATCAGGAAAATGAAAAGCTGTATTTTTTTGTCTTATTTACTTCGAGAGAAAAAAAAGAGAGGCTGGTGAGAGAACAACTGTTTATAGCTGTTATAACGCAACTGATAACAGGAACAGGAACCAACTTGTTTCGTGGACATTCCACAACATTAAATGTAACTATAAACGGACAGAAAGTACAACATGTCGTTCAGTAATAAATAAAAAAGTGTAATCTTTGGCAAAGTTATAGAAAAATATTCTGATAAAGCACCCCGTAAACAGCCGATGGGCTATTTTTCAGCCTGTAGTGTCCTCCTGTAGCAGCGCGCGTTCTGGCGTCTGTTAAAATTCAAACTTTATTAGACCAATGCAAGAAAGCACAGAAATGATGCTCCACCCCAGCGTACTTGATGCGCGAAGCCGTCACCTGTGTAAAATGAACAGTGTCGCAGAATTTATTGATTTTTAACATTTTCCATACATTAACAACAACTGTTCTATCTAAAGGCCTAGTTTAGGCTACATTTTTAGTGCCTTAAAAAAAGACTGCGCTTCCGAATACTAAATAGATATTCGAATACCAACCTAACGAACGAGTACTTATTATTCTGGCCAGCCCTAATTATGGGTAATGATATTGTGAACTATCCAGGGAATATGGTTGTCCACTGAGAATTTGGACGACACTATAACATGGCTGACATCTAAAATAGCACACGATAGGGTCAATAGGAAACAATTTCAGACACAGCAAGGGTTTCATTGTCTGACTGACTGGGAGTTCTGGGAGTTGCCCTGCATATAATGATTATAATCATGAGATATATATATATATATATATATTGCAGTCACTATAACTATTCAGTTTAAATGATTCATATGAATTAGCTTGCTTCTTACGAGTGTTATGTCAAACCTCAACTACTTTACCGTGATCACAATCAGGATAATAAATAGTATGAATGTTGGTCGTTGGCCAACTGGATCAATAATTTACATATTCTTTTGACAAAATATGCAGTGAGGCTGTCACTAATTGGGTTAAAGGTCATGTGATTCTAATGATGCTTCTGTATAAAATAGGTTGTTTTGTGCTAGCGTCATGCAGATAAAGCTCTTAATGGTTTAGCTCCGGCATACCTTGCTGATCTTCTGAAGCAGTACAGCCCATCCCGAGCACTTCGCTCAGCTGAGGCAGGTCTACTGTTAATCCTGAGCATCACGCGCAACTCAGTGGGTGGAAGATGTTTTTCTTATATCGCCTCTAAACTCTGGAACAGTGCTCCAGAGAACGTTAGGAACGCTCTATAGGTGTTTTTAAATCCAGATTAAAAACACACTTGTTTAATTTAGCTTATTCTTAACCATTGTGTCTTTTATCTTGTTAAATAGACTTTTCATGATTTGTAGGACTAACACTATATGTATAGTCAATTCATTAGTGATTGTAGTGGTTCTTTAATGTGCTTTACCATAAATACTTTGTTTTGACTTTCTGATCTTTTATATGTAAATATATAAAAAAAGATTATTATTATTATTACTATTAAAGTGAGGCAGAGTCCAAGTTTTTGCCAAGTGACCAGAACCAAAAGTAAAAATTGCACCATTCTGATCACACGCCCTGTCCCATTAGTGCATCAAGCATAAATCAGGCATCACGTTCAGCTGCCACACATTAAAACAGAGTATAAAAATATATATATATAAGTCCCATCGTGGCTTCTTTACGAGACAAATACAAAAGATGAAGCACTGTACACAGCTATGATTAACATCTTTTTAATGTGAACCCATAAAGTTATCCACAGAACAACAGTCTGTTTGATCATTCTAAATGTGTAATAAATGTGTGTGTGTGTGTGTGTGTGTGTGTATAAACCTTTGTCGGCGTGCTCCATGTCCTCCTTCTCGAGCATGAGGCTGTAGCCCTGCACGGCTCCTGTGTGGAACTGAAGTCTGAAGACGAGCTCGCGCTGAGACGGGCTGCTTTTATGCAAACATTTCACCTGCACACACCACCGGAAGTACAGTGAGCTCTTCACATTTACATTAACGTCCCTGTGGACTGCGTTTATTTTGGACCACATGCGATTTTAAAGCAACGGCCTTCACTGTATTTTGCATATTGCTGGTGTCAACGACAAAAAAGAGTGTGCACTGGTGGTACAACAGCAGTATTTAAAATCAAAATAATGAAACTTGATAACTGAAAAACAAACTTGAATTGCATTTTAAATAAGATTTTCTAATGTATAGGAACTTATTACAAATAAACAGAGAAAAAAGTAGGAGTTGTAATATTATAAAGAAATATAGAGATTTGAAAATAAAATGAATTGTTTTTTTGGTTGTGTATGAGACCTACAGTGTTATATTTGTATACTATCCAAGTAGTATAGCTAAAGAAAGCTAATCCTTTTTATTTATTTTATTATTATTATTATTTTACATATACCCATTGTACTGAATGACTTCAATTAGTGGAATTTTTCCATTTAAAATAAGTATTCTTGATATTATTCTTGAATAAAAAATAATACAATTGTATAAGAAAAATCACAATGTCTAGTATAAATTCATGAAATTTATTTGTATTATATTATATAATATATTATATGTATTATTATTATTATTTTATTATTATTATTATTTTATTATTATTATTATTATTTTATTATTATTATTATTATTATTTATTTTTTATTGTTATTATTTTTTGCTCGCTGTGTTAGAAACTGTCTTTGACCCAAACTTTATATGTATCCACAGCTTGACTTATTACATCACATTTCATGGTTATTTATCTATTTATCATCACTTGGGGTGAGAATAAAGTTTATTCAGTTTAATGTACTTTTAATTTTCAACTTTAATGTAATTCAGTTCAATTTGCATGTACTATGTCAAGAGAAAAACTTATAATAATAAATAAACACTAGTGGTTCGATGGAACATAGCATTTTTATGTGCTGTAGGCTGTCTTTTTAAACTTTCTGTACCGGTGGAACAGCGGCTGTGTAAGATGAAATGTGCAAATCTTTTTTACTGTTCCATTTTACTGCTCCTCTTTAACGTAACATGCTGTGCGAGTTCAACAGGGGTTCTTTAGTTTAGTGGAACTATTTACTGTAAATCTCAATGTTGATACCTTGATACCTAAAACTGGTATAAACAGCAGGGCGTATTTAAACTTCTACCACCCCCATAGTGGTTCAATCACTTAAACACATCACATTGTGTTCTTTTATTAACTTGTGTTAATCTTTACTGAATTCAGTTAATTATTATACCATTATGTCTCCTTTCAGTAGCTGGGCCGGCTCCAGGGCTATGCACACCTTATGTCTATGGCCTGGTCCGATATTACTGCAGACACACACACACACACACGCACCCGCACACACAGAAACGTCAATCAAAAATCACCACCAATCAGAGAGAAAGAAAACCTAACAAAAGCATGGCAACAATGAAAACAAAGCTTTTTTTGGTCTATTAAGCGTATTTATACATTATTAACAATCACATTATCAGTGTCTACAGTTTTTAAGAAACATGGCCCTAAAATAGTGAGAAATGAAGTCACCAGTTAATAATAAATTGAAGGAAAAAGGAAAACGGCGAATAACTCACTAAACTCCGGAGGCATAGACGGCCTGCATGCCCTGGTACACCTTTATGAAGGGACGGCATACTGCAAAACATGGAGGAAATACAGTATAATGTAAATAATGTACTTTTAATCGCAGATTATCTTATAAAAATAGATACTCATATCGTTCTTATTAATATTGCCACGTATCATTAGAGCAGTTAGGGTGCAGTGGCGTTATGGAGATGCTTGTTTTAGTCAGTATTTAAGTTAAAAATCTGAAAAAAAACCCTTTATTGATTCAAAAAGACATTCGAGGTGCTGTATATTATTACTTCAGGGATTTTTGTATTAATCCCGAGTGTTTATGAAACACATCTCAAGGGATTTTTACTCTAAAAATCATGTCTGTTGATTGATATTTTAATATAGAGTTTCTTTCTCTTCATTAAACCACCCACTAGTCATGCATATTCATAAACGGGCAGTAAATGTTTATTAATAGTCATTAGTTGGCTTGCATAAGTTCTGAAATATGGCTGGTCGAATATGAGAAAGACGAGGAGTAAAATATACACCTCTGAGTGTCATCGTGATGAGTTTATACTACAGTTAATCAGCAATAGCCGACTTAAATGTATGACTCGGGAGTCAGTGAGGTAACGTTAGCTTAAACCGATAAATTAGCTAGTAACATGTTTAAGGAAGAAGCATTGTGCACGTCAATACGAGCAGACATCTTGTTGAAATCCCAATTATTGAAATTGTATTTATTAACTTGTATTCTTGTGTATATATATTTATTTGACACTTTCCAGCAGGAGTGGTTTATTTCTCCAAGCTTTTTTCACTCATCATTTTGAGTTTGTGTTCAGTGCACTAGCGGGCGTTAGCTCATTAAAAAGGTGTGGGTAACATCCCAAATAACATACTAGTGTAATAAATAGTATGTCAAAATATATACACCACTGGTTGTTACGTCATATAGTGGAGTAGCCTACTATTTAGTATGATAGTAAACGGTTTGGGACGTAGACCGTGTCTCAGTATGTTAATTTCAGCCGTGGGCCAAATACAGTGAATTTATTCAAACGAATCTCTTATGTGACGTAGATATGAGTCAGTGACTTTGAACGGCGTTTAAAAACAGGTGGAGTTTTTGTTACAGCTGAACTGAAGAAACTGCACTAGGCACAGATTTCACATTTTCCACGTTTTCTAAGTGTTGCTGCAACTTATAGACCACCAAAAAACAGGAAAAATCCAAATTTCACAACATAGACCCTTTAAATCTTTTCAGATGTCAGAACTGTGTGGCATTGTGGGAAATCTGATCTGTTGTCTTTTGTGACTAAGCATAAACTGTGTCAGCCTTACACAAGAGACCATATTTATACACCAAGAGAAATGTGTGTGTGTGTGTGTGTGTGTGTGTGTGTGTGTGTGCGTGTGTGTGTGTGTGAGTCTTATATTACTGCGGTTGTTCACATGAACATCTGATTTATGGTGAATCTCACCTCCTATAGTCCTCCAGTGCATTGTGTGAGTGTATTCCAGTGTGTGTATGAGTGTCTGTGTGTGTGTGTGTGTGTGTGTGTGTATGACTGTGTAAGAGTCCGTTCCTGCATGTACACGCACCTCTGATTGTGTCGATATGAATAATGTCCGTATTCTTTTATGTTTCCCTGTCAGTCTTTTGAATAAGAGTTTCCTAGGGCCAGTCCCTAAACACACCCAGTCAGTGCCAAGCTTTTTCTTCTCCTCCAGCTCCAAACCACGTTATCTAAAGGGCTGGCGAACGCTGATCACCTGCTCCAGGTGTGTTATGAGGTTATCAGATTAGTCTCTTGTGTTCTAGGTACAAGCTGTATGTACAGTATATTAATATCTAAATCCTGGTTCTGGATGACTCCTGCACTGCACAGTTCTGTGTTTTTTCTGCTCTAACACACGTGAATAAGAAACAAAATAAACTACTTTATTATGTTCCTTGCTTTCATAATTTGCACAATTCTGCCGCCTGGTTTATTCTTTTGAGTTATGAACAGTTAATATGTGCTGTGTCACATCCTGCACCATCCTGTGTATTTATTGTATTATCCTGATTTGTTGTTTATAATTTGCATAAATCTGCCTCACATTTGTGCCTTACACATTAACACTCTCACGTCTATCGGGGTTCTGTGTTGTCTTCTATGCTGCATCGTGTTTCATCCCACCGTATATATGTGTATACAAGTGGTGTTTAAACCGTAGGGCACGCCCCCAAAACGTTTAGAATAATAAATTAAAACTTTCAAAGCCAGTTGAGTGCAAAAGTTTGCATCCTCCATGGAAAAAAGGAAAATGTACCTCTATTTTGTAATTTATCTACAAAAAAAAAAGAATTCCAGGAAGTTACAAATAACAAACATAACATACGTCTAAAAACCATAAAACAAAAAATAACAAAAAGAAGAAGAATGTTTTGCCGTAACCCTCTTGGCCAAGAACCGCCTACTTTCACAGGAAGAGGCCGTTTGACTGTTTCAGACAAAACTCTTCATTAACTTTGAACTTTTTTAATCCTGTCACTACATCCTCCACAGAAAAGCTCATTATGTCACAATGTTCAGGCGTTTAAAAAGAAAAAACTGGTGCACCGAAGTACGTATACACGGAAGTGTTGAGAGCCAATCAGATTGCAACCGTCAAGATTTTGATGCTTGTAGCTAGCTAAGTGTAGAAAATATATCAGATGTTCTGTGGGACATGAGCATCTGAGGCTGAGCCTTGAACAGATATGTCAAGATGAAGAATACACAAAGAGGTTGGAGGAAGTTATAAAGGCAAAGGATGGGCCTAAGTTATTAGAGAATATTTATATCATTTCTTTCACTGTTAATATCTTAATATACACAATTTGACCATTTTAATTTATTGTGATAATTAGGGAACCTAACACTAAATGTATTGATATATGTTACATTTATTTGTGTTCTTCATTTTGTACTGAGGGTATGCAAACGTTTGCACTCAACTGTATATTAAAATAATGCATACATATTTTTATTACTCATAGAAGCTTTTGAA
Source organism: Olivaichthys viedmensis (assembly GCA_028565825.1). Lineage (NCBI taxonomy): Eukaryota > Metazoa > Chordata > Actinopteri > Siluriformes > Diplomystidae > Olivaichthys > Olivaichthys viedmensis. Next base: position 10,456 of record JAOUQW010053377.1, read on the forward strand.
TCTATAAAATAAACCCATGAGCTCTTATTTCTATCTACTTGGCTTTAAGGGCAGCACAACAGCTTTGTTTCAGTCACGGTAAAAATTCTGGTAGCAGGTATTGGAAAGTGTAAATCTGAAAAATTTAACTGGAAAAGCAATTTTAAAAAAGCGGCTAAGACAAGAAAATAAGACAACACTTATGTAGAATATGGAATTATGGACATTAGTTATTGTACAGTTTTGTCCCTTGTACACTCTAAGAAAAGAAGGTTAAATTTAGAACCCTAAAAAGTTCATCGGTTTGTACATCTGGGGGAATCCTTAAAGGGTCTATGTAAAACCCTGCATGAGTGTTTTCTAGATATCAAAGAGGTGTTCCAAGTAGAAACCGTTTAGAAAGCTAAGCCTTAACTATCCAAAGATCCCTTGAGGAAACCTTTTTTCTAAGCGTGTAGAAGTTTGTAAGTATTGTAAAGTATTGTAAACATTTGTGTGATTTGCGCCAAATCTATGTTTTGTATTTTATGTGCTCATATTTTTGTAGTATTAGAGAAATCTATTGGGGTATTTGTTGTAGGTGGGATTCGTATGGAAATGTTTGGGGAAAAAAACTGTTTAAATACCAGGGCGTATACGGAAATCTTCTAGACTTGACTTAAAATATCAACAGTAATAAAAGTCACAGCGATAAAACCCCAATGCTGGAATTTTGGAATCGCACAAACCCCCGGAGTTGTCGAAGTTGGGGATCCCATGGAGGATTATGCAGTGCAGGAAGAGAGGAGAGGGGTTCATCTTCATGGAGCCACTGAGCAGACTGTTCAGGATCCACACGTATCTGAAAAGAAACATCAATCCCAATGGCGGCACAGAGTTTTTATAGTTGTGTTTTATCTCTATTATCATATAAAAAGAGCATCTATTGGATATTCCATATTGTCGGCTGCTTATTCTGTGTTGTGCCTTGTTAAGGAACGCTTATAACCTGTTTCATGAAGTCTATCATGTACACCGGCACTGTGTGCTGGGATTCTGTTATGCAACTGTTGCTATATAGCAACTTGGCATTCTAGTGTTTACATTCAAGCCTATGGTTTATTGTGTAGATTTGAGTCTCCAGCATGTAACGGAATAACAATAACATCATTTCATCCTCTCTCTGCCCTTTTTTTATTTGCTCATAGCCCTCAACACTGCATTATCAGTAAGTTTCTTCATTATTATTATTTATTTATTCATTAGTTGTCAGCATGTTAATGACATTTTCTAGTTTATTGTTTGGAGTGCTATCCCTTGAATATACTAGACATATATCTAATGTGTATAAATCCCATATCGTACTTTCAGTTTCACACTTTTCCTCACATTTATTTATTTATTTATTTATGTTATGTTATGTTATGTTATGTTATTAGGACTTATTATAGGATCTATTTTGTCCTTGGCGAATTTAATGCATGCAATGGCTTGCAATGCAGTGTAATATCTAATTTAATCATCAAATAAATTCATTCATTTATTCTAGTGTTGCATTTGATGTGGATCTACAGACTATACAATCTTTAAACCAGTTGTATGGGATATCAAAGCGTTTAAACAGGATAGTTTTATAACAGGATACCAGATTGACCTGATTTAACCTCTTAAGCTCCTTTATATTTCCAAACCCTAAGGCTTGTGATGAAGTAATCAAATGGAAAACAATGCAACATAAATAATAAAATGTTACATTATAAGAGTGGAAGTGTGGAACAATTCTGTGGAGTGTATAAGGGTAAATATGTATTGCACAGTTATAAAATTATACATACACACACACACATCAAAGCTCGATGAGTAGTAATTGAATGTATTGCGTAGATCATTCATATCTGTCATATTTACCTGGGTGTTTCAGTGCAAACAAATAATAATGAATTTATTGAACCAGTCAATGTCGAACACAAAACAAGAAGACAAAAGAATCAGCTTCAATGCCCAACCAAACTTGTGTTGCTATTTTGTTTAACCGTTTACTTTGATCCAGGTGTGTCATTGTGAGTCCTTGTAACGGAATAAATTCGTCAATAGGGTCTTCTCTTGGGAGAAGGAACGAGTTACTTAAAAAATTTAAAGACTTTGGGGTTAAACTGTATGAGAATTTCAATGGTTTGATGGATATACAGTGCATTCAGAAAGTATTCAGACCACTTTACTTTTTTTTGTTAATCAATGTTACAGCCTTACTCTAAAATAGATGAAACTCATTTTTTTCTCATCAATCTGATAAAAAGTACTCCATAATGAAAAAGTCTTAACAGGTTTTTCTTTACAAAGTTTTGTTAATTTATTACAAAAAACCCCAAAACTGAAATATCACATTTACAGTAGGATACAGACCCTTTGCTATGGCGCTCAAACATGAGCTCAGGTGCATCCTGTTTCCTTTGATCATCCTGCAGATGTTTCTACAACTTGATTAAAGTTCCCATGTAGTAAATTCAGGTGATTGGACATGATTTGGAAAGGCACACCTTTGTCTATATTAAGCCCCACAGCTGTACACGTTAGAGCAAAAAAACAATCCACAAGGTCAAAGAAATTGTCCGTAGACCCCCAAGACAGGATTGTGTCAAGGCACAGATCTGAAGAAGGGAACTGAAAAATGTCAGCAGCTTTGAAGGTTCTGAAGAACACAGTGGCTTCTGTCATTCTTAAACGGACAAAGTTCAGAACTACTGAGACTCTTCCTAGAGCTGGAGCCGAGAAAAACTAAGCAAATGGGGAGAAGGGCTTTAGTCAGGGAGGTGAGCAAAAACCAGAAGGTTACTATGACAGAACTCCAGAGTTCCTGTATGGAGATGGGAGAACCTGCCAGAAGAACAACCATCTCTGCAGCACTCCACCAATCAGGCCTTTATGGTCAAGCGACTCCTCAGTAAAAGGCAGATGACAGCTTGCTTGGACCTAAAGGACTCTCATGACATGAGAAACAAGATTCTATGATCTGATGAAACCAAGATTAAACTCTTTGGCCTGAATGACAAGCGTTACATCAGGAGGAAACCAGGCACCGCTCATCACCTGGTAAATTCCATACCTACGATGGAGCCCGGTGGTGGCAGCATCATGCTGTGGGGATGTTTTTTAGCAGCAGGCACTGGGAGGCTTGTCAGGACTGAGGGAAAGATGAACGGATCAAAGTACAGAGATGTCCTTGAGGAAAACCTGCTCAAGAGCACTCAGGACCTCAGATTGGGGTGAAGGTTCACTTTCCAACATGACAAGGACGCAAAACACACAGCCAAGAGTCTGTGGATGTCCTTGAGGGGCCCAGCCAGAGCCCAGATTTGAACCTGACTGAACATCTCTGGAGAGACCTGAAAATAGTGGTACAGCGACGCTCCCCATCTAACCTGACAGAATTTAAGAGGTTCTGCAGAGAGGAATGGGAGAAGATCCCCAAATCAAGGTGTGCCAAGTTTGTAGCATTATACCCAAGAAGACCTAAGGCTTTAATCGCTGCCAAGGTGCTTTAACAAAGTACTGAGTAAAGGGTCTGAATACTTGTGTAAATGAGATATTTAAGTTTAAAAAAAAATAATTAATTAACAAAACTTAGTATTGAGTATTTTTTGCACATTGATGAGAAATTCTTTATTTATTTAATCTATTTTAGCGTAAAGAAAAAAGGGAAGGGGTCTAAATACTTTCTGAATGCACTGTATATCTGGATTATCAAACTCAGGACCCTGTCCTTCATAGATGTTTACCTCCATACAGCACAGAATAAAACATTGTCAACATCTCAGTACTGTCAATTATTATGCTTTTAATGATTTATATAGAAATGTAGCAGTATTTCTGATATGTGTGATATACACACAATTCTGTACTCTCATGTACGTTTCTACCTGAAAATATTCTTCAGTGTAATATAAAAAATGTCCTCTAAGAGCAGTCCTTAACCATACCTCATACAGGTAGATGGAACATAGAAATACAGCTTTCCAGATAATGGTTAAGCTCATTTCTGTTCTAAATTGCCTGACTTCAGCCACAAAGAGCAACAGTACTGCAACGTTTTCCCCTCATTACAACACACGATTCAGTCAAACTCAAAGATATGTGGGTTAAACTGTATGACACATTCATTCAGGCAAAGACTACTGTAAACAAGGTTTCTCAGTGTTCACTGATTCACCAGAGGGCTTCAGTTATTAAAATCTGGACTTGAATCATTTTACCTTTTCTGTGAAGGCGTCATCAGTGCGGAGACTTTGTCATCATAGAACTTTCTCATGGCAAAACGGTCCAGCGCCTGGTCCGCACTGTAATACAGATTAAAAACCCGTGTGTCTGTGTGTAGTTAACATGTTTAAAGACTCAAACTCAAGTTCAGTGTTAAATACTGAATGAAAAGATGCACTGTTAGGAAGAAGGAAGTCAATCACACACACACACACACACACACACGCGGGCGCGCATACACACACGCGCACACACACACACACACACACACACACACACAGAGCACGAGAGCGAAAGTGTCCAGTAAGGCCAGGGATTCCAGCAAGGAAGAGCACTATGTCCCGGTTAGGTAAACACAGGGGAGGGGAGACTGAAGAGAGACAGTCGAGTGTGTGTGTGTGTGTGTGTGTGTTTGTGTGAGCATGCGTGTGTGTACACAGCACTATTCAAGCACTTCTAAGCCAACACACACTGGGAGCTTTTCAACAGAGGCCTCTCTCTGTGTCACTAACACACACACACACACATACACGCACACGAACACATACACACACACACACACACTCACAGTCACGCTCCATAACGAATTCATGGTGCATTT
>JAOUQW010053597.1:0-15241 GCA_028565825.1 Olivaichthys viedmensis
CACACGATTGGCTGATTAGATAATTGCATGAATGAGAAGGTGTACATGTTCCTAATAAAGTGCTCGGTGAGTATATATTCTCTTCTGACAACCTGTAGGGTTGTCAGAAGTAAGAGTTTCAAAGTTATCAAAGTTTGGTCTCTTCTGAGCATGTGTGTCACATGACTTGGTTCTAGTTATATGTGATCATTTAGTCAGCTTTCAGGAAAGCATCGTGGTGCAGAAGATGCTAAGCATGTAATAAGTCATTTATGCTTTAATCATAATTTTTTTCTCTAAAATACACATATTATATTACATACTCATATTAGTAATTCACTATTTACTATTCACTATTAGTGAATAGTGTCTTTACATGCTGATAAATAAAAGAAGTTCTTGTAAATGCTGTTGATGCTGTTATCCAACAGACTATAATGTCAATGTATCTCATGGGATATGTTGCCAATTTAAGGGTTAATTTTATAAATATTGAGAATATTTATATCTTTGTTTGAAAATACAGCAGGTTTTCATATACACTGGTAAAATAGATTATTACATACAGAAAAGTGCATTTTAGCATTGGCATTATATGCGTCCCCCATAGACAGACCCACTAGCACATTTTATAGTTGAAAGAGAGAAGGTTTCACATTAAATATAAGACACTGGACTTCATAGTCCACTATCATAAATGCTGGTGTAATTCTAATTAGGTTAGGTTGGTTATTTATTATTTATTGATATATTTGAATAAAAAATGAATGAATATGTATGCAATGTTTTCGGAATTATGTTCTTACTTGAATTCATCATAATATATATATTTTTTAATGCTGATTTTGATTTTGTATTTTAACAGGACAACATATCCTGGGAGATACAATTCATAAAATTCAAAATAAGCACAATACCCCAGCTAACAGAGAACATTGTTAGAACGTTCTGTAAGTATTCAACAGGTTCTAAGAAGGTTAGGGTGTAACGTTCCAAAAATAACGTTCCTGCACTGTTCTAAAAACATCTGCTGTAATATTGGTTTGCTTTCTTATTGTTCTTAGAACATTGCTCACACAACGATCCCCACTAACATTAGGGAAACATTAGTGTTAACATTCCTACAACTAAAACAAGTTCAAAAGAACTAAGAAGCATCATTGAATTATTATTATTTTTACCTGGTTTTCGTTGTGCCTGTTCAGAGTGCAAATTATACAATGACAATAAGCTTGTGAATGATCTATAATGCATGTTAAACTTTTTGTTTTATTTTATTCAGTTTTTAGCCATTTTAGCCAACTAGCACATGAATAGGAAAGAAAGAACTTGCTGTATTTTTTACTCATGGTTAGGCAATAACAGTAAAAAACTGGCCCAAAAGGAGCACAAAAAAAGCTCAGCTACCTACAAATGAAGGGGCGCTCGACTAAGCTAGAGGTAGCTAGCTATCAACTTAGTGGCTAGCTAGTAGCAAGAGAAGTTAAACAGATACAGTAATGTTAGCATACATATTTTAGTGTTTAATTATTAGGCAGGTGTTTTTTAAAGAATCCCCCAATATTTTGTATTTGCTTTCTTTTTGGGGGGGCAAAGTCAAAGTCTTCTTAGACCCCCCACAAACCCTCATGTTTAAAGAGTATGTCCACTCATGATTTTTGTTAGTCCCCGCCTTTTCTGCGGATTTGAAAAAATGCATTTTAGGGGGCCGGCCGCAACATGTGTGTGAAGACAGGATGCAGTTTGTGAAGAGTGTAGAGAGGCAGGTGAGAGAGGGACAGAATTAACGCTGTTAATGTCAACATTACAAACACATATCAGCTTATTTCATCGGTATATGTCCTGAAATAACAGAGAACTTTATTACATTTTTCGCGTGGTAATCATGACTGAGTAAATATCCCATTTATTGGATCTGTGCATTGCTGAGACAGGTGGTGATTCATCTGAAAAGGAGCTTATTTGTCTGTATTTCAAATTACATTTCACTGGGAAATACTGAAAATCAAACATTAAATGCTAGTGCGGCTGTTTAAATGGCTGGCTATCCAAACTGTAACTGAAACCAAAGGCTGAATCCCCAATTGCCATTTGGAATCCCGCATGGTTTTTGTTTCAGTTTAGTTAATTTAGCTTCTGCTGCTGTAATATTGACCATACACACGGCCAAAATAACGATGCACAACACAGAACTACCATTTATAGAAACGAGAAATGTTTGACATAACGTCTTCTCTGACGGGATGAATAAAGTTTCTATCCATCTAATCGCTTGGATAAAAGTGCTCGGCACAGAAGCTCAGGCCAGCAATGTTTGTGTCCTCCCGCTTTCCTACTAGCCTGCATGGAATCAGTGGGGAGAGACGGCAGGGTCACGGTGCAGTCACATCCCCAAACAGCACAAGACTTAACCATGGTGCTGTAGTTATGATCTAAACTAATCTGATTAAACTAAAGAGAATTACAAAAAAATATTTAAAGGGAACTATAATTAGAACAAATACTATACTCGATGGCTACCACTAACTAGCTAACTAACACCATGTTAACGTTAACACTAAATCTAGATAACAAAAACAGACAATATATTGAACACTTATATAAACTACTGCTATATAAATGAGGAGATAAAACGTGGGTAAGAAAAGTGTTAGAGCAGCAGTGTTATCTCAACACAGGGTCCATAATCAGCAAGTTAAACAGAACAATGCGTGTTTATGCAGTTGCTTCTGCAATTGGGGGTGTTGACAGCTGAAAGGTCGCCGCCCACTGATACGTTATAAAGGGGGAAAATCCCCACTATTTTGTCACAAATTGGAGCGGGGTGACAGATTCAGGCAAATGGAATTTTAAACCCCTAGAGGGAGCATGAGCCATAATTTGACCGTTAAAAATACATTCATGAACATAATACATAAGACATAATATTTTTTGTTGAACTAATCACTTGTATTAACTGAATAGAGCAATAATCTTGTGTATGAATGTGTTTACAGTTGAAAAAAACAATTGGAGTGGACATACCATGGGCGTATTTTTTTTTTTAAGTGCTGGGGACAAGAATGATGATGGGGCAACAAAAAAACAACAACAACAACAAAAAACATGCATAATCATTAAGAAAACCAGGCCGATTCGCACTGAATTTGTATCAAGCCCATCTCATGGAAAAGATACACTTCCATTTTAACCAGTGTTTAAATCCACACCAGCTTTTTAAACACTTTCCGGTAATCACAGAATGATGGATGCTTTGGAAGTCCTTTAAAATTTAGTTGCTATGATTTACATCACCTACAGTGTATCTTCACTGTGAGCCCACTAGAAGAAAAAAGAAAGTAAACCAAAGAGCGTGATGCTGCAGAGTGGTTAAATTGGCTATTAATGACAGTTACAGCCAGTGTTAAGCCTCACTTTATGTTCACATGTGCCACAATATCATGATTGTAGTTTTCTATAAAAAATTATACAATAATGTGATCATATCCCCATGTGTGATGCAAACATGAAACGCAGAAAAGGACTAAAGTGATATTTTTAGAAAGTTTTTGGATCAATTTCTGTAGGGAGTTATTATATAAAAGATTTTCCTACTAGAAATCCTACTCCAGCATGCAATAAATATTATAGCAGCTCAGCCTTTTGCTCAGTGACACATTAGGATCCATTACTTATCCAGCACCAAACTACAACAGTACAGTAACCTTATTATGGGTACTACAGCTGCATATTAGCTGTGTTTTTCCACTCAACATAGATTAGAATGAACTGCGCTGCTATTAGATTTGCTTCATTTCAAAACTCCCACTAGTTGAAACTTTGAAGTGCGCGCTATGGTCTCTAGGGAAAGCGAGATTTGCTGATTCGAAGGAGGAGAGCCGCTTTGCTCTCCTTTGCCAAAAAAAGCTCCGTCAAGTGATTTATTTATAACAAGTGAGCCAGGGCAACTTTTGCAAGGGCGTCCTGTTTGAAAGTACAATCAGCTTAAACATCCATCACCCTCTAGTGTGTGTGTGTTTTCAGGTTTGATGTATATTGGACTCAGGGCTGATTCGGGGATTAAAATGTACACTTGTGCACCCACCAAATGCGGGTAGAATTTGGCAGTGTGTGTGTGTGTGTGTGTGTGTGTGTGTGTGTTATAAACTCTATGTAACGAGCATGTGTATTTTCTTCACTCAGCTTGATTTTTCTCCCACCGCTTTATGTAAATTCTAAATCCTATACACTTTATTTATTCTCACCTCACTGAAGCCTGTCTAGGCCAAATGGGGTGACATAGTTGGTGTGAAAAAGGTCAAACAGTGCCAGAACAGACAGCAGCCGAGAATCCAAAAAAGTGTCCAATCCAAAATGATGAGGAAAATCAAAAAAATAAATAAAAATGTAGTCAAGTGGTGGACAGGTCGCGAGTAGTTTTGGTACGATGACCCAGCTAACAAGCTGTTGTTATGTCAAGACTGTCAGTGTTATGGACATGATAAGGTTAAAAAAGATCATTTCGTAGTTACAGGCTGTCATCTGTGTTATAAATTTAGCAGACTGGTGGTTATTTAACATTCAGTTTAGCAGGATTGAGAAATGCAATTAGAACTATTCCCTTCAGTGTCCTTCAGTAAGGAATTGTTGTATTTTTGCTCCAACGACACATACCGTTACATTTGGCTAGTGAAAATATGAAAATAACTGGCTACAACATTTGAAAAAACAACTAGCCACAGTGGCAGGTGAGCTCAATTTCAAGCCCTGATTGGACCTATTTGAGGAATTAATGAAATATTAATGCTTTCATATGTTCACACCCCAACATGAGACTGTAGTGCAGAGATTGATGCTCCTGAATGCTGCTAAATATTCTAATAACATATTGCAGTTTAAAGCTGTTGTTCACTGTGGAAGCCCACCTCTATGCACAGGTTTTTGTTTTCCCTGCTCCAGTGGACCTGATTCAACTTGGTAATGAAATAATGAGTTGAATCTGTTGTCTCCAAGCAATAGAAACAATAAAACGTGTAGGAGAGTGGGTCCCTAGGAGCAAAAATCTGCCCAAAGCATGCATAAAGGATGTTTATATTAATTAAGTTATCTCTTCACTAAACGTTGTTTTATTGCAAATTAATACTTTTCAGAAAAATTTACAGAAATCGACCCTCTGCCCCGAAATACAACTGCAATAAACCAGCAATGCATATTAATGCGTTTTCTGACAAATGCCGAAAAAGTCCTTGTTTGCATTCTGATAATAAAGGTGTATGCACTGAAGGGTAAAGCTGTGTTTCATGCTAAGTGGAAACCCCCAAGAAGGAGGACAGGAAAGCAAACTTAAGCATTTGGGAAACTTGAGAAATCACCTCCTGTCTCTAATCATGTTCACTAGTGAGCATGTTACTAAAAATTCATAGGCCGTCAAATCTGTCTTTCACTCATCGAATACCCAGCTAATGTTCACTATCACGTTAAAATAAATATGAAAATGAGAATAAAAATGAATGTGAAAAAGCCCCGAGCTGAAGTAAACATCACTGTTGTTGTCTGAATGCACCTAAACATTCTCGCAATACCCTACTGACGATCTTCTCCCTCAACACTGCACATAATTACCGGTAGCCCAGAATAGCTGTGTTTATGCAGTGAGTAGGTACACATTTACATGCTCATCTCTCCGCTGTGTGTGTTGCAGTCTCTGAAGACTTTCCTTGGCTCTGCATTCTTTAAAGTTGTCTTCTCCCTAAGCTCTGCTTCTGTCCTCATTAGCACGTGAATTGTAACAGTCATCTTGCTTTCACTCTATTCTCTTCCCATTGCATTCGCCTCTTTCTGCACAAAGAAATGACACCTCCATCTCCTTTCTCATACCCCTCCGCTTCTCTCGCTTCGTATGTCATTCACACACACACAGACCTTCATCTCTTCTTCATATATATATATATATATATATATGCAGACACACACATATACACACACACACACGCACACACAAACACACTCCTCAGAAGTGTTAACATGGCGTCTTAGAAGTTCCTTAGTGCAGCCAGGCAGTGTTTCACTCAAAACAGTTTGTGTTTCAGCTTGCAGTGTTGAGCAATGTGAACACACTCACAGGTTCTCCCATGTTACAGAGCAGCAGGTCCTTCACACTGAGCTGGTAAACTGAAGGGGCATCAGGACTCTGTTGTACTGCAGTTGGCACACTCTGAGGAACCATCGGACTGTACGAGAGCAGACTGAACTCCCAGGCATCTGCATAGACACACACACATACACGTACACACACGTAGGTTACACACATGCCCAACCAGTTGCATTGTAAGTGACATATACAAAATTACCTTTTTTGTTTTTTCCTAAAAGTAGAAGAACACCAAAAAAAAAGTGTTTTTTCACAAAACTGTATGTGTTCAACTCTCAATTCCTGGAATAAAAAAAAGGAAATGTGTTTATTTTGAATCATATTTTGATTACACAGATTATGTTTGGTTCATTTTGACCTGAGAGTAAGGAGGTAAAATCGTTAAAAGTGTTAATGGCTGGGTGTAAATCATCTCTAATTTACACCCACACCTGCAATCCGGTGCATCTTTAAGGATGAGAAGTGATTTTGTCTGTCTGTTTCCATAAATATTAGTTTTTATTGCAAATAACTGAAATGCAAGTAAGATCTATTGTGATTTTTTTAAGGATACAATTTGATAGTTTTGCTATAACATGAAGACATGACCTGGGTCAAGGGCATTTACTGCTAAGTAGTGAACAGAACATAAAGCAGAAGAGGGAAGCAAGAACATGCTTAAAGGAGTGGTTTGCCATTTTTAGAGCCCTCTGCTGTCTGTAAGGCAAATTGCATCTGCAATGAAAACACTGTTGAGCCTTCCCTTCCATCTCAACCGACCCCTGTGCAAAAAGTGTGTATGCCTCATGAGTTGCCTTTTAAGGAAAATAGGTGGAACTGAGCAGCTTTGTTCTTATCAGGGGTGGAGCCTATTTCAGTACTGGAAAAATGTAAACAAAAGCCTGAAATGCAGAAACTAGCCTCACTACCATCACTACCTACAAGGTCAACATGCAAGATGTACTGACAGCTTCCTGTACTTCAGAACTATGTGCCTACAGGCTACTTATAATAGGTCCATGTCAAAAGTGGTAACATGATATAAAAAAGCAGGCCTGAACATCATTGTCAAACAGGCACATGTCTACATGGTGTTTAAGTAGCTCATGCATAATTTCACATTCAATTTCAAATTCTATTTGACGTTCTGGTTGAGTGAGATCTCAGAAATGCACCTGCATTATAGGACATTTTGTAATGTAAAATCCAATTTTTTTAACCTGTCTTGCTTTTGCCTTTTTTAGAAAAGTGTATACATTTATACAAAACGTGTATACGTTTATCAGGACAGAGAATGCTAATATCTGAAAAACACATCATCTAGTGGATTCCACCATCTGTGTCATTTCAAAACCAAACTGTTCTTTGTTTCAAAAAGAGTGAAGTTCTTCAAAGAGCTTTACCTCTAAGAATAATAGTGAAAGACAATTGTCACAACTAATAAAACCACAAAGAAAAATTGCGCCATGCATTTCCACTTCTGCCAACACTTTGAACTCGGCATGCATGGCGGACATTACCGTGCTTTGAACTTTCCTGCTTTGAATGGTGCTTTGAACGAGAGTTTCTTACCTACATCAATGGAAACATCTAGGTCTGCTGAGCTCGAGGCCCATCCGAGCTGCTGTTGTTGCTGGGGTTGAGGAGGAGGAGGAGGAGAAAGAGGAAGATGATTCTGGTGCTGAGGGACAATGAAGGAGTCAAAGAGCAGGCTGGAGGAGGGAGGAGGGCTGTCCAGGTGGTCCGAGAGGGGGTCATCACTGATGCCGCTGTCGCAGGGCGACGGGGCCCACAGAGGTGAGCTGGAGGCCGACACACACTCACACACACTCAGCAGGGAGTCCAGGAAATGATCGGCTCCGTCATCACTGCGGCAGAGTAACTGCAGAAGCATACACATCCACACAGAGCACACGGACACCACAGATACGCACACATACACAAAAGTAGGTCAGTCCCTGATAATGATCCATGGCTGTGTTCTCAAGGAAGCTTTTTTTTCACTGTGAGTGGGTGAGAGAACACACCAACCACTCCAGTCTCTTCAAACCGAGATGAAGGACTTGTTTTGCTTAAAGGGCATCACTGGTGACTTGTTTGAAGGAAATGGAACTGGAGGATCAAAAAGCGAAATCTGCATCTCATGCATCTCATCTTCATGGCAGCTTGGCTTATGCTTCATCTAATAAAAAGTCAGTGAAACTTTTGGGTCAGCTGTGTCGTTCGCCAACATACTCACACTTTCATCCAGGAATGGCCAGGCTGGGTTAGCACGGCCACCCTTGGGCTCGTCAGGAACAGAGTTCTCGTCAGCCCGCTCAAAGAGGAGATCTAAGAGTTCCATCCCACTGGAGCTCTGAGAGAGACAGGGACGGAGAGAGTTTGATTATGTATGACACTACAACCAGGCTGTTCATCATTTGAAGATAAAACTTCATGATTTCATCCATCATATTTGTACAACTACTGTACATTTTTTATCCACTAGCCCACAAACACACAATATCCCCACAGAAACGGGTTCATTATGTACACAGAAGCACCCACTTTTCTAAACTAAAGAATGAGTCAAACTGAGGTACCTCAATCCTCTTTACACATCAAGACAAATATTTCTGACAAAAAAATTAAGCTTAAAGCTAAATTTCCCAAACCTCATTCTACTGGATCCAAAAAAATACTGTCTTATGTATATTCTGCAAATCTACATTAGTATCATGACCATTTTTGAAAACTGGACAACACTTTACTTAAACCATACATCATAAGACTAACATAACCACGGCATAAATGTGTTATGGCGTATGCCATACACTGGCATGAGTTGTCATGACAGTTTACATCCAGTAATGTGCCATGTTACCATATCTGGTAATTGTCATGGTCACTGCCATACGTTTACTATTATGACCGCTTATGTCACATGTTAATTATTGTGTACTCTAACTAGCATATGTTTTATGATGTTTTATGATAGATGTTATGACACATACTTCATAACTTAATAACGCTTAATAACGTCATAACGCTTAATGAAATAAGTGTGATGTCCGCACTGTCTTCATAAGGTATATAAGTTGAAAGAGATAACGTCCAACAAAGTGTCCCAAAAATCATGGCATACAAAAAAATAAAAATGGACGAGGCAGAGGCAAAGAAGCATCGAGAACTTTGGGCAGGCGTTATCTCGCTTATAGCCTGGCTACTTACTAGCATTTAAAAAACAGAGGCTTTGTACTTTTTTTGCTTCCTCATAACTGAAAGAGCAACTTATTATAATTTTATTTAGCTAACTTTTTATTCCCCCTCTCACATCGGCTACCATTATACGATTGTTATGGTTATGGTTAAAAAGAAAGGAGCTGAAATTAATTTCACACCTTTACAGATCTCTTATCCTAAACTGAGAAAACTATAAAGTGCAAATAGAGTTCTGATTGCAGAGTAAAAGCACTGGGAGAAGGGCCTGAAAACCATAAGTCCAAAATCACACTTTTTCCCTTGCGCATATACCCTAGCTCTTCAGCCCTTAATAGAAACCTCCTATTTATTCCTACTGACGGAGGTTTCAGTCAAATGCCCCGGAGAGAGTTTTAGGAGTGTGTGATTGAAAATGTCAGGATCTCTCAAATCTCTTGCCACTGTTCCATTGCTCCTAGTTTCTATAAGGAGCTTTTTCGGTGTGATCGTAACTACTTATCTCACAGCATGTGGTGTCTGTGCGGCCACAAAAGTCATAGATTGAAATTATAGGTGTAAAAAAAGTAATGAAATATGCCAATCAGCACTGAATATACTTGGCTTTTGGCTCATGACAGAATATCTTGTCTCTAGTACAAGCATTTGAAATTGGCATTTGATTGAAGGCGTAACACACTGGTAGCAATCCTGTATGTTCCGAACAAAAACTATTGAAGATTGCAATGCAACCGCAACCACCCTAACAGAAGGCTTGCACTGATATCATACTCCTTACATGTCCCTCTATATGTGGTTAGCACCTGAAAAAAGATTGCTTCTCTGTCAGAAGCAAACCTATTATATAAATTGTATCTTCATGGTGAATAAGGGATACCCATTTCTGAACATTAACTTCTAAAAGCTGGCCAAAGTTACATTATTCTTCTAGGATATGGCAAAGTGTGCTCATTTGTGTTAGTTGGTATGATATTTGTGTTTTCTTTATTTGGTCAGGGAGGTGCACTGGAATGGACCAAAAGTACATGAAAAACAACAAGAAATGGAAATTGTTTCAATTTTTTTCTTTTATTAAGTGGCACACGATAAGCATTCTTTTAGACGACAGCAGGGGTGGGGAGGGCCAGGTGAAACACAACATGATATTTTTGGTTAATATTATTTTTCAGTGAACAGTAACATAGTCAAAAATCAGAAGATGTTTAGAGGCGGGCAAAAGTAATTGCATTTTGATGGAAGATTACGGAAAAACAAGACTTTTGTCTTTTCATAGGTACTGCTGAAATGCGCACAATATCATCAGGCCCATTTGCTAACAAGGAAAGCAAAAAAGGTCAGATTTGATTTTAGGTTGCAACATGCTCCTCATAAACCCTGACGAGGTCACACTTGGGAACAGAACATCATAGCAAGCGAAGTCTATGAGGCTCCACGACTGAAGACAAGGCCATATTGTAGTCATCTGAAGGCACCACAGCTTTTCAGCCAGAAGCATTCATTGTTCTGCCTTGCTTTTTAAAACTGAGATTTGTTATCTACTGCTTAACCAGCACTCCTCAGGCCTATGGAATGCATACTGTACTGATCACACTGTGTTCAGATTGATAAGACTTATCTCACGGTGGCACCTTGGTTTACTTGCTACACTCTTTAACATTTGAGCCTTTGGACTTTTCATGTCGTAACTGATTGCAAAATAATTGAGGGCTAAATCAGCAGAGGTTTGCATTTATATACAATTTCAGACAAAGTCATCTGATTAAGGCATCTTTGTTGTTTTAAAGTAGTATCTCTTGCTTTGTCAGCAAAGATCCTTCAAAACAGAGCTGTTGGTCTTTGAACAGATCTTTGAACATATTCCTATGAGAGGACAATGCTGGCTACTCAGAATGAAAGTGAACAGCAGATCATTCTGCCTTTTTGAGCTAAAATTGCAAATGTCCATTTAGTCTCAAACTCTCGACTTGAAGTAACTGTCAATATATACTGCTTCACTTGGAAATTGCTTTGGAAAAAAGCGTCTGCCAAACAAATAAATAAATATAAATATAAATGTAAAACATTCAAAGTTGTGCTCAGCATCAAAATTATAGAAAAACAACAGGACAGACTTAGGGTGAATCTCAAACACTATTGTGTTTTGTCTAGAAGAGTTCTGAGAATGTATTCGGAGAATTTCTAACAAGTAAAGACTGATGGAAATTTCAAGAAAGTATGCTGCATTCAAATGGAGCTCTTGAATATATGCTTTCAACATGGGAATGACTGAGGCTAACAATTTAGCTAGCTGCCATGGAGCCATTAAGTTTTTTATATAAACCTGTCGGCAATATCAAAGTTTTCTTCAAACGTGTTGGTAAATTATTCAGAAAAGGCTCCGTACGACTACAATTACACGCCAATTACAATTAGCAACAATTGCAAAGCTAACTTTCATGGGCTCCACCATGTTGAGAAACACCAACATTGCGTCACAAATCGTAAACCCAGAGCTATTAGACAATCTCAACTTCTGAAGTGGTGAATATCACAAGAATGGTGAACATGACCCCATTTGGACAGACCAGTAGATTAATCCTGTAGCTAAATCTCGGCAGCAAGCTATTAACTGTAACATGAAGGATATTGCCCATCTTTTGAATATATTCAATTCAATTCAATTCAGTTGTATTTGTATTGTGCTTTTAACAATAGACATTGTCACAAAGCAGCTTTACAGAATATATGGCCCTAAAAACTGTAAGTCCATTCCCTATGCTACTAGTATTAATTTATTGGCCACCCAAACAGCAAGGTTTTCAGTCTGAACTTTATGAGCTGCTTTCACTAACCTGGTCTTTGTGTCCTGCTGTAATCTTACTTGGGGATTTTAAAATACACGTGGCTGTTAAATGTCTGCTTGTTAATTAATTCACTTTTGTATTTAAATCCTTAAATTTTTCTAGTCACTAACATGGAAACACACTGGTTTGTGCAACTGGTCTAGAAAGAAAATTCTCCTATCTTCATGAAACCATGAATCTGTGGACCCTTCCACCTTCTTGGCACCCCTACAGTCTTTCCACTTTACTGACATTGCTAGTGTTTCAAAACTGTTATACTCTCCTCTTATAACCACTTTGTGTCTACCACCTTCAGCGACCTTGCTGATCTTAAAACTTAAGTGGTCCCATTCACCTACACCTCTCTTTTCACTTTATCCCTAGAATTTGTGCCTTGAAATGTGCAGGTAGGTGTCTTGAGTGCTTGTATAAGAACACTGGCCTTGCTGCCCAGGCTTAATGTGACCATTTGCTGAAGTGCAGGGATGCACTAAATGCTGCTCGCTCCTCTTATTACTCCTCTATTATCAAAAATTTCTTTCAATGACAGAATTTATGCAATCTACCAGCCTTTCTTCCTTTGTCCCCTAATTTCTTGTTTACTCTGAATTTTACTTGACTCACTTTACCAGCTCTGCCCCAACCTCCTTTATCAAGGCCTGTTGATCTGTTACTTCATGCCCCATCTCCCACTTCATCAATACTCCAGTCACACAGTCAGACATTGCGAAGTCTTGCCATTTTCTCAAAAAGTCTAAGTGTGTTGTCATTTTCTTGGTTTATGCTTTCCATGTCCCTTAAATCTGCTTCTCTGCCCCTTAAAACTGCAGTGGTCAACTGTTAAGAAACCTGGCCTTGAATCTCTTTACCTCTCAAACTATAGGCTTATTTCTAATCTCTGATTTCTATCCAAACTGCTAGAAAAAAGTGGTAGCCACTCAACTACAGAATTATCTTTCCACTAACAACCTCTTGGTGCCTTTTCAGTCTGGTTTCCATCCCGTCCATTGCACCGAGAGTCATTAGTGATCTCTTTCTATCTGCTGACTCTGTGCCCTCGGCAACACTATCTTAATTTCTACTATTGTGTAGATGACGCTCAGTTTTATGTCTGTACTAGGCTCACCACAGGTCTGACTCCTACATCATTAACTGCATGTATCCACAATTGAAAATTATGTTTGGACTGCAACTTTCTTAAGTTGAACTCTGAAATTTCTATTATCATTAAAGGAGTCATCTTGCCATTTGTTTTTTATTTTACCCTCTTCTTCAAACACTATTTTAGGTCCCTTACTAAAAGTCATTTCCTACTCCCATCTGGATCCTACTACTATCAACCTGAGGCCTACAAACTCCTATCCTGAGGCCTACAAGTTCCTGCTCCTGTCTAGAGGACTACAAGCTCCTATTCCCACTTTATTGATTGACTGCTTACCTAATCGCTAACCATTAACTTACAGTATTTTCCTTATAAACTAGAATTCCTAGACGATCTGATATAAAGCTCTTGATATATAAGCTCATGATTCACCCTGCCATCCAGACGAGAATGGGCTTCCCCCTGCCGAGTCTTGGTTCCTCCCAAGGTTTTTTCCTCCTTATATCCATCTTAGGGAGTTTTTCCTCACCACTGTTGCCTTAACTTGCTCACTGAGGGTCAAGGGCACTAATGTCTGTGAAACTGCTAATCTGTACTGTAAAAAGTGCTGTAAAAATTCTGTTCTATAGTAGTAGTAATACTGTACTTACTGTAGATAATGTTGCACACAGAAGGGTCACAGAAAAGAAAAGAAAAACATAATTTTTTGCGCTATTGTAGCTAGCCACTTTCTAAATAAAGGGATAGCATAAACCAACGCTCTCAGCCTGACAGGGGTCACAGCAACACTAAACAAATGTTGCTAATAAACTTACACTTTATTTAATTACAGAATCTTTTACATCCTATATTTGTAAACCAACTCGTAGCTTACAGTGTATTGTGGGTAATATACTCCCTTCTTTCCTGGCCATCCAAGAAAATCGATACACTGAATACTTTAAAATAATAAATATAACGTCTTGTTAGAATGGACTCTATGGGTTCTATGGGTATATAGCGTATACTAGACAGGAAGTAAAGAACAATAATCTATAGCAAAAACTGCAAATTTGAATATCTCATCCAGTCAACACGGAAATACCAGAAATCAACTCCAGATCTTAGAAAAAGTAAAAGTGTTATGAGAAAATATATAATAGCACAATACCTTGTCAGAAAGCAGTGCCATGTTTATGACACTAATGTCCTTGTTCAGCACTTACAGCAAAACTGGTTTATGTATCCAACAAGCTGAGTTAGTCAGAGTTGTGTTCCAGTTTCTTTGGTTTAGATCTCACTGTTTTTTTCTTCTGAGTCTCTCCATATGTATTAGGGTAAAGTCTAAAACACCAGATTATCATTGTGTGATTCTTCATGCTATTGGTCAGAATGCTATGACTGACAAGTCACATCACCTTTCAGGCCCTGCCTTATTTATCATGAGGAAAGAAAACCTACTTCCTATGTTATTGATGCACAGGATTTATTTTTCAGTGGGGCATGACTGGCCTATCTGAGCAGAAGCAATAAAGTATGAGATCATTTCTCTCAAGAACATAAAATTGGCTGTAACTTGTAGGTTAGGACATGACATAATTCAGAAGGTGTACGTTTGTTAAATTTTATTTAACAAAGTGAAACGCAACAACCTGATGCATTTGGTCTGCATCACATGTCCTGTCTTTGAGTGTGTCATCTGTTTTACTCATTGTCGGTTTGCATATGTGTGTTATTGTGCATTTGCACATAGGAACCTACAATGGGGGGCAGATCTTTTAGCGCTGTAGCCCCCAAACTGTGGAATGCCATGCCCCAGGACCTTTGTGACTGTTCTTCCTTTTCCCTTTTTAAGAGTAAACTTAAAACTTACCTTTTCTCCCAACACTTCCTGGCATTATAAAGTGACTTTGAGTGTTAGAAAGGCGCTATATAAATGGAACTTATTAGTAGTAGTAGTAGTAGTAATAGTAGTTGAAGAAATGAATATACCCATTCTGTTCACATAATGCCACGTGTCAGCAGACAGTTGTAACACGTTGCCCTTTTCTT
>JAOUQW010053718.1:0-15217 GCA_028565825.1 Olivaichthys viedmensis
AGTTGAATCCATTTTAAGACGAGTCTGAAACATACCAAAATGTGGAAAACTTGAAAGGGTCTGAAAACTTTCCGTATTTTCACCACATCTTCCCCTTTCAAGCACAGACACAGCATTTCTTTCAAAACAAGTTTTACATGAGTGCATTATAAATCATCAAATTATTGGTGAGGTTTATTCTGAAGTGATCAAGACTGTGCCCTACTCTTTGCAAAGTAAGTAAGAGTCATTTAGAGTGTACTTCACAAAAGTTTTTGAAGTTGAAGCAAAAGCGTTCCACTGCCGTACAATCGCTAACACTTTCTTTTAGCAAGAGCAAGAATCTTAGGTTAAAAATAAACAGACAGACTAAGCAACAAAAAATGTCCTGTGCTACCACCAATTTAATTTAGCAGTTACATTAAGCCTTGTTGCATGTGATGCTGTAAAGTAAGCTAGTTTACAAACGCAAAAGGTGTATAATCATGTGTAATTGTATAAACATCAGGCTGAATAAATATCACTTTGTATGATGTGTTTGCGTGTTTACTAAACTTGAGTTGTTCTTTTGGGGCTACACTGCTGCCTGCATTAAAAGAGGAGGAATATGGGTTGACAGCTGAGTGTAGTTAAATTTTTCTACTGCTGCATACAATTTATTACTGCTGAATGTAATGTTAATATGATTCGCTTTTGAACTTGATCTACATTAAACTCCAATTCACTGGTTGCAGCTGCCATTTTTACATTGAGAGTAATAACAGCATGAAGAAACAAAGTGTCCATCAGTCGGTCCCTTTAGTAATGGCTGTTCAGAAGGGCCTTTTGAAGTAAATGTTTTTCATCACCTTGGTTTGGAACGACCCTGCAAATGGCTGCCATGAGTGCTCCCCTTTCAAAGTCCGCTGCGTAGGCTTCATCATTTCAGAATGGACTGCACCGTGTATCGAACCATCAAACTAACTACCAATAGGTAATTTATGAGGTGGTTTATCACAGTAACCATTATAACTAAAAGGGTTAACTTAGTTTTGTAGAATTATTATTATTATTATTATTATTATTATAATTTAGCATGAGATGGGGTTCTTTACCTGCATCCAGGTGCCAGGGGTCAGTGTTAGCCGACATTGGTGACACGGTGCGGGGGGACGCGCCGCAATTGGACTCGACCAGTTTGCCCTGGTGTGAGACGGACACAGCAAGCCGCGAGCGAAGAGCCGCCTTCAGAGGAGCGATGCTGTTAAACTGCACTCGGGACAAGCAGCCTACAAAGCCGGGAGTGTTATACTTCTCTATCAGCACTGGGTCAATGGGACCGCTCTCTGCAGGAAATACAGAAGCATATAGAGATGATTATAATTGTAGCACTTATAGTAATCACTTTACAGAATCTTTGTTCTGGTAAATTTCAGTACTATATGAAAAGTTTGCTTATTATCAGTCGTATCTATAATGCAACTATTAAATCACACAAGATTCTCATAAGGCCAAAGTAAATTATCCTATGAAGCAGTGTGAGCTGAACTCACATGATGAATAAGTTCATATTTGGTAGGATTTGCAAAAAGTGACCATCATATCTCATTTTCAATCAAATATCAAGTTCAACTCAACACTGGGTAATGTATTATTTGTTATTAAATTATTGGATGTATAATAGTGTTCTAAAAATAACTAACTAACTGTCCCTGTGTCCTGCTAATGAATGTATAGTACTATATTATGCTGAAGAATTCATAACAACTCTTGCAGTATGCTGAGTAAAACCTGAATAGAATGTAAATATAATTACTATCATTATTTAGTGTTTGGCGATCATTTTTCTCCATGCCCTTAACCTAGACTTGGATCTCAATGCTAACATCTCAACCTCAATATTGTTTTATCCAAATATGCATATCCAATCAGCAGGCTAAATATTAGAATAACAATAACTAATTTATGAACATTTTAAAAATCCTCTTTCTCCGTTATCCTATTTCGTATTGCGTTTCTCTAGTCTTAGTGTCTCCATGCTATGATACTACTATAGAATTTCCTGTTACTGTACACTTCCTTCTGAATCAAGACATAAGTTCAGAATCAATGTGTCTGAAATAGATCAGGCAGGCCAAATAACTCAATATAAAATCAATAAAACTATTCTAGCATGCTACAGAGACAACTGTAAGCGTACATGAAGTAGCCTATATCTTTTGTTTCTGGTTCTATCAGACACATTTCAGATAACCCGGAAGTATGCAAGATCGTGTATTAAAACCTACAGTAGATCACAGTTCGTGGGTTCACAAATGTCACAAAACGATCTTTACCTACTCAACAAAGTCCAAGCTACATTTATTAATACTGCTGCTGCACACTACATTTACTCTGCATAATAGGACTATTTTGTGGTCCTGCAGGATGGAGTTTGAATTTCATTTCCCACTTATTGATTCAGCTGACCGAGAATGATAAATGTTTAATAGCAATCCATCCCTGAGCTGCTCTCTTTTGAGGTACTCACGTCTATCAGGATTAGAATACACGCATTCTGTGATCTGAGAGCAAAGCGCTTAGCAGCATCTCGCTCAGTTCCAGGAAATGTACTGCCTGTCCAAACACCACTGCAGAATTCAATGTGCCTATTGGTATCAAATTCAGAGGCCTGCATGGACCTCTGCAGTGAATTAGAGACATAAGGTTTTGAGTGAAATATGACCCAAGTGAACATTGCGGTGGCGTTCATAGGCACTAAAAATAATGTCTACTGTATGAAGTTCGCTGTGAAATTACATTTGCATATTTTATATATATGCCCTTGTGTGAGCACTCTCCAAGGCAAATTTCTAATGTGTGAAAACATACTTGTAAAGTGCTTCTGATGTTCAGACGTCAGAGATCCCCAACAATTCACTCAAAAATCTCCTAACTTCTTTACATATTCCTTTTTACATTTAAGTTGCTTAGCCTGAAGCGACTGTAGCTGTAAGACATTTATCCCAGTTCTGAAACAATACACCTCCACTAAGTCTTTTGCTAAACCTGTCAGTTATTCACCAAAGCAGCTATTTTATTATACATACATTCATTTGTACCATCACAGGGTAAAATGCAGTCAATTCTGCCTTGAGGCTATAACTGCAGATATAAAAGTTTCACTGAGCCGTTTCTACTTTCTGAATGATCCCTGCCTAGGGTCTTTCATACCAGAATAATCTGTATGCAAGGTGTCACAAGCACAAGAGCAGATTTCACCTCTTTAACAAAAAAATTGCTTTGTACACTACATAAATCCTTATTAATCCGGGTTTCCACAAACTTTAACAGCAAAGCAGCACTACGTTGCTAACACTTTTCTGAATAGCACTTGTTTTTCACCACCAACCTGCCAGACAAAACACTTGCTCATTTTCAGCAAGCTCAGCTCTCATGTGTCAGTCTGACTTTGTAAATAGTCTGCTCAATTCAAAATGTGCAAATTCCCCCACTGCACACATAACAGTGATGTGCTATCACTGTGTAAATTTGAGGGGTTAATAGAATAGAATGCTCCTTTATTGTCACATATACAAGTACAGTACAGTGAAATTGATTCTTCACATATTCCATCATGTTGGTAAGCTAGGGTCAGAAATGATGCAGCATCCCTGGAGCAGGGAGGGTTAAGTGCCTTGCTCAAGGGCCCAACAGTGGCAGCTTGGTAGAGCTGAGGCTTGAACCCACGACCTTCTGATCAGTAGCCCAGTGCCCTAACCACTGAGCCACCACTGCCTACTTAAACTGTTGAGTTTCCTTTATAGAACTGCTTAAAATGGCCAGGCTTTAATACTCCTGCTACATTTTTGCTTTTTCATGGTCAAGACTTTGCTGTGAAACCATAACCAATTAATAGGCTTTGAAACAGTCAGGGCTGAGTATGTGCTGCACAGCATACAGATAACACAAAGAGGGAAGAAATGAAAACTGCAGCATCATGAACAGATCTTACTTTACTCTGACTCTTTTTCTTGTGGGTAAACAACAGTTTGATGAGTGTGAACAGTAAGCCAGCCCAAACACAGCTCAAATCCACCTAAATCTTCTTATTTATTTTGTGAAAAAATTAGAGGAGATCCTGCAGTATGATCTGGCTTTATTTTGAGACTGGTTTTCTGACTATGCCTCCATCCCAATTCCTGTACCTGCTCACTACCCCTCCATCCCAACTCCTGTACCTGTTTACTATCCTTCCATCCCAACTCCTGTACCTGTTTACTATCCTTCCATCCCAACTCCTGTACCTGCTTACTATTCCTCCATCCACCCTCCCTAGCTTTGGTCACCTTCTCCATAACAGCACAACGTCTTTAGATCACACTCCCTCTCAGTTAAACAATCTCACCAATTACCTATTTTCAAAACTCATGTCAAAAAACTCATGTCATCTGTTTTCCCAAAGCATGTAAATATATATATATATTTATATACACACACATATATGTGTGTGGTGTGTGTGTATACAACTTTACCCATTGTAATTGCTTTTAAGTTTTTGAGAAGCAATTATAAATCAAATAGATTATTTGTTACTGCATTTGGGTTTCTTTGTTTGCTCTTGGCTGTGCTGAGAGTGTAAAGATGGTGGTTAATGAGATTCAAGGTCAAAGCAGCTCAGAGCTAAGAGGCTGATAAAGGCTATTCTGCCAAAGGAGATCCATACACCAACACTGCTGCAGAACAGTCTGAGTGAACATGAGTGTGTGTGTGTGGGTGTGTGAATGAATACTAAGATTATTTAAATTTCCACACCTTCCCCGTGCACTGCAGCAACAATATGGTAAGAACAAAACCAGTTCTACAGACTGTTTCACTAAGACAAGGAGAAACGCTTTTGCCCAAGATCATTTCCACAAAACCAAAGTCTAAAGTCTGAATGAAAGCGTCAGGCAGCAAATATAAGTTTCCCCTAAAACAGCAGCACAGTTCTCTCTTTAACCAGCGTTACAGAGCTGTGACTGATCTGTAGCAGATCCTTCTGATTGTGCGCCTATCACTGAGACTAAAATACATGTGTTTAGGTCAAGTCTCCATTCAGGGATGCCACAAATACTAGTTACAAATTGCTAATTAGCAGGTTGATCACATTGTAAAGGTTAACACTTTCCTCCTGGTCCATTATAATAATAATAATAAAAAAATTCTAATAACTTATTTCTTAGCCGTCCAGTCACCTATCCAGTCACCGATCCAATCGCAAATCGATAGATGACAAAATAAGGTACAATTTGATATCATTGATATCAAGGGGTTTGCACATTTATGATACTTAATCTCCTCTCTGTTTATTAGTTTTTGGATGAACTCCTGTGTATGGACTTTAAGTGTCAGCAACCCAACGCACCTCTCATTAGTGCCTTCCTGTCACAAGACTTAATGGTAAACCAGAAAATTATACTGCACTTCAAGTGATGGGATGCTCCTGCAGCCGAATATTGATTATTAAAATTAGATTAATATTGCAGCCATCGGCCGAATAAAAATCAGTCAATTGTTTAGAGGCGTTCAGATAAACAGGGTTACTGTGATTGTAGTCGCTGTTGAGGAGGAGAGAAAGAGAAAAAGGAGAGCAGATAGAAGGATGGGGGTCTCACCTTTAACGGAGGCATGTGGGGGGCAGGAGGGAGCGAACAAAAAGGGTTGTCATGGTAACAAATGAAAGCTTATGCAGTAGGCGTGGACGGATGGAGCAAAAGCAAAGGAGGAAGTGATAATGAGACGCATTGTGTCTATCAGACATAAACACACACATTGACTCCACACACCATGTCCCATTATTTGTTTTCACTTTTCTTGCGGTGATAGAAGAATAGAGGAGAGAGGGGCAACGTCTCGCTATAGTTGCACATTAGAGCTACATGTGAATGAATGTATTTGTATATCGTCACTGTCCAATAAAAACCATGTATCTCCAAAATTCCAATTTTTCAGGAACACGCACAATAAATCAGAAATTCGCGGTGTGATTTGAAAGCTTTTCATTGGTCATTTAGATGTCAACCGCTATGAGGTAGAGGTTTTTGCCCACATTCCATATATGAATAAAAGTAAAAAATGCAAAAAGTGTTTTTCATTGGACAGCGATGATATATACAGTACTCTGCTAAAGTCTCTGCAAAAACAAATTCTGTAAAGGGAAAATGCTTTTAAAAATAATGAAATTAAAAGTTCCTGAATATAAAAAAATTACTATAAAGAGCAGTAAACAGTAAAAAGTTTTGGGTGTGACCAGCCTTTGCCTTCTGCATCAATTCTCAATTCAGTTTTATAAGGAGAACGGCTGGTAGGTTGTTCCAAGAGCCTTGGAGAACTTGCCACAGTTCTTCTGCAGACTTTTGCTCTCACTTGCTTCTGTCTTTGCAGCTAAAATCCCAGACAGCCCTGATTATGTATTTATCTAAAATGTGCTCTATTGATTTATATGTTACTTTCTTTAATGACTTACAAAATTTTCTCTGTAACATTTAATTTTTGGGAAATTTAAAATGTGCTCCTTTCTAATGACACACTAATGCAGAAGACATAAAAAAGACACCAAAGCCAACATTTATATAAAAAATGTAGGGTGCCTAAGACTTTTGCACAGTACTGTATGTATTGTGCCGGCCTGGATGTAGCATCAGTGATGTAGAACCTGCAGAGATGAAAGAAAAGAAAAGTGAGGGGCTGATAGATGGGTACATAAAGATGGAGAGATGGTAGAAAGGGAGATAAATGGGAGAGAAGTGTAAATGAAAGGTGGTGAGAAGCAGATAAGGAGCAACAGAGTAAAAAAGAGCACAACTGCTCTCTTTGTGTGCCTGTCCTTCCAGCAACCTTCCAACTGGCCTGATTCTCCACTTCCTGCATCATACCCACACACCCACACACACAGGGTCCCAGCAATGCAGGACAGCTGCAGAACAATCTCACACACCTGCAGCACCAACCGTGAGTACACAGAATCAGCAACGGACGCAGAGACGCAAAACAAGATGCAGTCATCAATAACAAAGAATATACAGCAACACTGTACAAGGACACTTAAAAACAACACACATAATCATTATCAAAATTCATCACTATAATATCATTATAACATGCAGCTACAGCATCAGTTCTGCTTCTTACATGGAATGAGAACGTTAATGTTACCTGAAAAGCAGACAGGTCACAGCGTAAATGCTCTCTCTCTCTGTCCTATCTCCAAGAAACCTCTCTCTTTCTGTGTGTTTCTCTCCTCCTCTATAGCATCTCTGTGAACACGTGTGTGTGTGTGTGTGTGTGTGTGTGTGTGTGCGTGTGCGCGCGCATCTGCAGCTCCCTTTTAGAGTGAGCTGGAAAAAAACCTGGACAGTGGATATATCTACTGCATGGATCTGGAGTCACATCCTCTGATGATGTCAGAGAGACATAATGGTATCAAGCCGGACAATGACTAAGACCACAGATATGCACACACACACAAAGCTGAAACACACTCGCGCAGTGATGGACAAGACAGATCGAATCAAGACGCTGAACAGAGCAGCTAAAGAGGATCTACACTCTGTAGTGCACTAGATGCAGTGCTTTTACACTGAAATAATACATACGGGTTTTGGATGCATGGTGCCGAATGAATATTAAACACCTTCTACATGAAACTATGTGAAAATGATAAACATGTTAATTAAACAATGTACTATATTATCGGGTTATTATTATTATTTCCATGTTGTACCAGCTTGCTTAATAATTGTTTAGGCAGCAATTCTCAGAAAATACAGCTTGTTCTATCAAGATGGATACATATCAGCTAACTTTGATGTCATTGCTATGGGAGAAAAAAAATAAAATAATAATAATACATCTCCAAGATCATACAATAAGTGGAGGTAAATCTTAGGAGTCTGCTTATTTTGGAGTATAGTCAAACAAGTGCCTCTTCTTCATTTTGTAAGACGGTTTGTCTAAAGTAAAAGTGGTAACACCTTCCAATATGGTACTATAATTGATTCTGAAGTGCTTATTATCTTAGCAGGAAGTAATCAAGTGTTAACAGAGTAGTTCTTCATTAACTACTATATTGACTAAAGTGTAATGATTTAGTAACCAACCTTAAACCATTGCGGTAAGTAAATGTTTGATGACTTCTTAATTAATGCTAAAGTACTTGCTGAATTAGTAATAAGTCATCAAGTGTTACCATATCGGTTTCTCATTAATTATTCATCAATATAATAAACTGTAATTCTGAATAAAATATAATAATTTAGTAACCAATGTTGCTTAAGTACTTATTAACTAGACAATAAGTAATCTAGGGTTATCATCACAGTAATTATTCAGTGTAGAGGCTCACACTAGCTAATAAGTGTGCATAAAAGTAATGCATATAGCAATTATTTGGCAAAATTATCATCTTATTAGTGCTTTTTACTGTTCCCAAATTCTTACCTTATATTGTAGTGTGTTGCCTGCTTCTCCTGCTACTACTGTTTCTGGAAATGTATGTGATTATCAATGTAAAGTATAACCAATATTTTTTATATGAAATATGAAATTAAAATCTATAACGTTAACAAACCATTTGCTTCATTTTGCTTCAAATGTCTCCTTTAATACTCAGTACCTGCCAGGCATGTTTAGGTGTAATTGAGTTTGGCAGTCGTTGCACTTAACATCTTTTTGCCTGACAGCACCACCCAGTACTTTGGAGTTTGCACTGTAGAATAAAGCTCTGTACTGTCAACACACAATTAGGAGCATCAATTTATGAGGTATTATCTCTTTATACGTCTTGTGTTGAGACAGTGAATTTAGAGCACAATTAAAGTGTTACAATTGTTTTACTAATTATTCATAGCCTGCACATTTCCAGAAACAGTAGTTATTAAGGAGAAACAGGCAACGCCTATAATATAAGGTAGGAATTTGAAACACTACAAAAGCACTAAGCTGCTAATGTTGCCAAAACTGCTATATGCTCTTTTATGCACACTTATTAGCTATAAATAAATGCCTAATACGTGACCCCCTTTACTGAAGTGTTACCATCATAATAACTCATTATTAACTTAGCAGTAAGTAATGAAATGTTACCAGAGTATTCTATATTAAACACTCATCACTATCACTACTATTCTGAAAAAAATTGTAATGGATTGG
This sequence comes from Olivaichthys viedmensis, assembly GCA_028565825.1. Classification (NCBI taxonomy): domain Eukaryota; kingdom Metazoa; phylum Chordata; class Actinopteri; order Siluriformes; family Diplomystidae; genus Olivaichthys; species Olivaichthys viedmensis. Next base: position 9,130 of record JAOUQW010053718.1, read on the forward strand.
TAACCAGTCCAGTACCAATGTGTTTTCTACATGTCTATCGGTTTCTTATTTTGACATTATTTTATATAATGAATTTCCTGAATTTGAAATTCCTTATTTTGCCACTAAAAAGGCATTATTTCCTTATTTTACTTTGTGTCTCCACAAGTGAAAAATCAATGCCTTTACTAATTTATTATATTTTTATCAGTTTGCTATATCGATGGGTAATTAATGCGGAACTAATATAGTAACAATTACTTGTTGAGTAAGAAAGCAATTAAAGATGAATTAAGGAGCCATCAAACATTTAGTTACCACAATGGCTTAAGATTGGTAACTAAGGCATTACACTTTAGTCAACATAGTGATGACTAATTAATGAAGAACTACTCTGGTAACACTCGTTTACTTACTGCTTTAACCCCTTACTTAAGCATTATTTAGGAAATGAGATTGTAAAGTGTTACTGTAGAAGCTGAAGCTTCAAAGACAGAGTGTGGCAGTGTGGATGGAGTGGGCAGAAAAACTGCTAGACTCAGATGAAAGCCAAACAAAGCTACAAAGCATTAGCTGAACTACTATCTAAAGTGTCCTTCCTTTGAAAATATTTGCATTGGGTGAGCTTTAGGATAGAAGATGATGGTGCTCATTTGAACTCGTGTCTTTGATTCATTCATATTACTTTGCAGCTCCCAGTCTGTAACACAAATGTGATTCTTCTGCATGCGCCTTTACCCAGGTCTCCTGTATGGCAGGAATTCTTAGCACACATTTTCTTTTAAAAAATACGGACATAACATTTCGTGTGTGGATCAGATCTTGAGTAACAAAAAGGCAAACAGCAGCTTTATAAAATCCACATCACTGTTCTCCAGAAATGGTCCGTATTTACTAACCGTATAAATCACTATAGTTCATTGTCCTCTAAATACCCCTGCTCTGCACATTTTTCTGCTCTAACACCCACTTTAACGTCATGAAGAGCTTGGTATTGAGCTGATGAGCTGGATCAGGTGTGTTAGAGCAGGAAAATATGCAATGCATTGGGACTAAAAGAGCAGGACTGGAGGAAACACTGTCCATCTCTACACTGCTGGGTGATAACGCTCGACTCCATAACAGCATGTGGAAACACATTAAAGAATTACATATTTGTGTGAACGGATTTTGTCTGACCAGCTTTACGGTGAGATAATCCTCTTAAAATGTCTTTGGTACTAATTCCTTAATTATGAAGCCAATTACGAGGATTTCCTCAAATTCAGTCGCTGTGTAGTACTGTTTTATAGCAGGCTCATAGCAGCAGGGATCCTGATACACACAAGAGAGACACAAAAGCATGAGCAGCTTCCTTCCTAATCACCCCTACAGACTCGGTGCACAGTGGAGTATCACACTCTTGTGTGCATACAATATTCTATTAATCAGCACACATACACACACACACACACACACACACACACTCACTTTCTTAGCAATAGTGCTGCGTACAGAACTGTGTTCACTAATGGCTTATAGCTCTGGCTCTGATGTATGAGCTTTCAGATCAGAAACTGCTTATCATAAAGGGGGACAGGGACACACACATACACACACAGTCAGTGGCACAGAATGACTGTAAATCTGTTCATAATGACTTCTTCCCGGCAGAGGGCGTAAATTAATCATCTTCCTCATCACCTCTCTGTGATGGGTGATGAGGCCTTTCTGCTCTCCCCATAAACTACAGCATATAAATTTTATACAAAGGTCCAAGAGCTATTAATCACACATACTTTGCTTCCTCTAAACTGCTGAACAGGTTTTATGTGCATGTAATTTTATTAGTCTCCTGAAATCACCTCCAGATTCTGTTTGCTAAAAGGCACAGAGATCCTGGGATTTACGATTCCGGATGCAGCAAGACACGAGATACAGAGCAAAATAAAAATTCAACATAGTGTGATTTTTTCTTCTTCTTTATTTCATTTAATGGCTAGTGGTTAAATCAAGCCCCCTTTTGAAGCCACATAATGGGTTGTCAGAAAGGTTATGAAGGTTATAAATAAACAAAATATAGTCAACCCTGGTGATTCAATAAAATGAGCAAAAACTAATATATAAAAAGAATAGCACACTCAATATGTGATATTTTGAGCTTAAACATATGCAGGCGCTGTATACCTTATTTTTTGTATACTTGTAATTTTTCAAACATTAAAGGTTTTCTTAAATAGAAAAAAAAAAATGTCTACAAAACACTGGTTTCAAAATTATTGACACCTCTATATATAATATTTGGTGAAGCCTCCCTTGGAGAGAATAACAGCACTGAGTCTCTTCCTGTAATGTCGAACAAGGTTGGCATGATGCTCATCCATCCAATTCCTGGAATTTTTTTAAAACTGTTACAGATATTAAAACTTAATGGTATTAAAGCTTAATGGTATTTTGAATTGGTCATGGGTTTTTTTTAACATCCATTACCTGAGTTATGTAGGTAAACAAACATTAGTCTCTTTTATATTGAAACCTCATATTTTTTTTTGGTATGACAAAAGGATTTTATGCAACCTCAAAGGATAACAATTTGTTTGCATTTATTATAAATACTTATTAGGGGTGTCAATCATTTTGACATGTTTTGAGAGAAAATACTATATATATATATAAAAATAAAAAAAGTTTATCAATTTTGCCCATTCTCTTGAAGGGTGACTATATTTCTGGAACACTGTAAGTGAACTAGCGATCAAACCTTTTTGCGAGTGCAGCCCACACCTTCAACTAAATGGTATGGCGAGTGATTGTGGAACTGTGGTAGGGAGGGCAGAACTCTGAGAACTAGGGCTGGAGCTCTGGGTGGCTTCTGCTTAGCGGGACACAGACAGCCCCCTGCTAGGAGTTTGAGTTGAAATCAAAGCTGTGAAGATCATCTACAGCTATTGGATAATTCTTAACAATTGCTACAAGAGCATTGCTTTAGTTTGGTCAAGCCTTAGAAAGCGCTGAGAAACATAAAAACACACTAAAATAGAAAGCTGAATTTGAATCACAAAAACAAGGGCTGAGGAGCTCCATCATAAAGCCCTACAGCCCTACGCAACTCAGTTTTTTTATGGAGGAGACAGAAATTAAATATCTTTTCCTCTTTATATGCTTTATTTTGTCACATTGTCTTACTCTATATGTATATTTGCGCATACATGATAAAGTAGCTGCTTCCTGAATACCTAAAAAGGTGCTACAGTAATAACGTTATTATTATTATTAATATTACTGTGAGATAAGTAACACATTCTCCATCATCCATATTAGCAATCAAAATATGAAATATTGGCAGGCTCACACTGCATGCATATACAAGATATGGAGTAATTAATCTCCTAGGCTGGATGCTCAAGTCTCTTGCCGGCACTCAGCTTATATAACAGGTGTCAAGGGAGGTAAAAACAAACTTCCCCAAAAAATGAATCATCTCTGAGTCTGCTCTCTTCTTTACTCCTGCTTATGTAGTCTGTCAGAAGAGGGAATTGCATGTCAAAGGCAGCCTTCATTTCCTGCCTTAAATACAAAGCAGATATAAAAATGGAAGCAGGAAGAAGAACCCAATCACTCACTCTGTAATGTTTTATAATCCAAAAGAGGGCTGGGGTAGACTTTTGTGCTGCTGTGGGCTGAAAAAGCTTCTTAGTAAGCTTCTCCTCTCACTGTGTGATCTGATCTGATCTGTCACACAACATCTGATAAATCGATGTTAATCAGGGAACCAAACAACTTACAGCTTCATGGATTAGCTCATAGATCGGTATAGTCTTGCACACTGATGAGCAGCATTAGCCTCAGAAAATGAGAGGTCAGATCACACTGTGAGAGGAGAAGCTTACTAAAAAGCCCATTCAGTGTGTTTGGATAATAAAACATTATTTATTACATTACAGCGGAGGACAAGGGATTCATTAGACGATCTGGGACACCAAAGTTGTCTTATTCAAGCACAAAAGGCAGACAGGACAACTGATGCTTCCTCAGCGAGAAAATTCCCATATTTTATGCTTTAGCAAGATGCCGTCTTTCATCTCTACATTTTTTTTTTACACAGGACGCCAAATTTTAATTGGACCCACTGCTGAAGCTGTTCTGAAATGTCTCACTTTAGCTCTTGCAAAGAGTTTGTATTGAGAAAAATCACAAGAACAGAACAAGACTGTAAAGAAATCTATGTGCTATTCATATATTTTCATAAAAAATAATTTATGTAGAGTGCATCAGACAATATTCCCTCTTTTTACATATAATCGTTTATTTGTATCAATACAAATACGCCATTTGCGTATATATAACAAATACTGTTATATGTGTCCAATTTTGCTTTTCTTAAGAACAATGTATAACCTAAAGCTCATGGCATGTTTCATTGGAAAAAGAAGTCCAATTGCAAGAACTGTTTTTATTTCATCAATTATCACCAATACACAATCTTGTTGAGAATTTATATTTCTCAAACAATATTCCATCACCCCACTAATATAGGTCCAATAAGTGTGTGCTCATAACCTGATGAGACTGCATGAAAACTGCAACAGACACTGCAATTAAAACTAGACCAACAGTCATGTCCAAAAGTCTAAGTTCACTACCAAGACCTATTTTTATTTGATTAGTTACTAACACTAAACTGTATTTAGAGGATCCTTATTATTGTTATGTTGTTTGCTGTGAAATCATTGTATGGAATTATGTCTGTGAAAAATTACTGCTGAGAAATCATTGTATGGAAAGTACATCTGAATATCCTGTTCACTCAGATGGTAACACACCTAACACAGTGTTAATTATTGTCTCTTAATGACTAACACCTGATATTGACTCAGTTATGGTGTTCAATATGTTATGCGTTATCATTTCTACTGCTTTTATTCAATACGAACACAATGTTGGACTTACAGTATATTAGTGAAGAAGGATGTCATCCTGCTGAAAAAACTATAATTTCACAGTTTTTAATAAATGACGAAATACAAACAGTGGTAGTGGACTCTGACTTTTGGACCCTGGAGCACCTTCAAAGGTGTTCAAGGCTATAAATGCTGGAAGAACATGAACTTACCAAAGACCTTTCCAAGGAAGAGAGTCTTGATCAGGTTGAACTGAGTGTCTGAGGCTTCAGGAAGGGTGTAGCTGACCGAAGGATAGTGGTCCAACTACAGGAAAGACAGGAAATGTCTCCAGCCCAATGTAAACAAAAAACAAAACAAAAAACAAAACACACCCCCAAATGCATTGAAGATTTCTGTTATGGCTTAAACAAGAATGTGCATATTGCTGTGATGGCAAAATGTTCTATTTGACAAGAATATGATTTCCGCCACTCACTTTTATGCTTACCTTGCAAATGAAGCATCATCATGACATCACTAAATTAATTCAAACATTACCATTTCATCAATAAGCAGAAGATGGTGTTTATAAATCCTTATGAGACCTGAATACGTGTGTCACTTATCATATGTTTTAAGATAAAAATGCTTTCATGATGGTCTCAGAGAAACCTTATTCACCTTTAATACATGGAGTATGACAGGAAATTGCAAGTTAAATATTACAGATATCCTGTGTGCAAACGTGCCTGCTCATAAAATACCTTAATAAAATATCCTGTATTATTACTAGCAGATGATTAGCACTTGACCAACCCAATTCTGCCTGAAGCCAGTGTGAATGTGTCTGACCGGCAGAGATTCATTTTTCTGTTAGTGTGTCCTCGAGCTCCATCTGCTGGAGACACGGTTAACTTACACTCAGATTACCTTGTGGTCACTGACTCCCTGGCTCTGCTAATAAGCATAAACCATCTCAGTCCTGCTTTGAAAAAGAGTCTTTTCTGCTTTCTGGGCTTGAAAACTCGACTCTACACTCACACTCTCCCACGGAGCAGCGCAAATAAACAAAATCAGCCAATGAGAGACAGCGAGGAGAAAAGTGAAGCTCTGAACATAATGCTGTTGATCCTTCACATTTCAGCTCTCATTTGTTCGGCTAATGTGTCAGCTTGATAAATGTGAGGCTGTTTATTTATAATGGCTGACTGAGAGAGAAGAGTTACTGTGAGGAACTTCCTCGAGCC
>JAOUQW010053771.1:0-15211 GCA_028565825.1 Olivaichthys viedmensis
TAGTGCATATATAGTGCAGGTGAATGTATGTGCAGTAGTGGGTAGTGCAAATGTGCAGTCATTGGAGAAAGGTGGGTGGGGAGGTATCCGGGGAGCGGGGGGCGTCATCGTGGTGCAGAGTTCAGTGCGGTGACAGCTGAGGGGAAGAAGCTATTCCTGAGCCTGTTAGTCCTGGCACGGAGAGACCTTTAGCGCCTCCTAAAGGGGAGGAGGGCAAACAGTCTGTGGCCGAGGTGAGCGGTGTACCTGATGATGCTGCTCGCCCTCCGCAGACATCGCTTGTGCTGGACAGCTTCAATGGCATGGAGTGGGGTACCGGTGATGCGTTGAGCAGTTTCCATCACCCTCTGCTGTGCTTTCCGGTCCGAGATGGAGCAGTTGCCATACCATACTGTGACACAGTTGGTGAGGATTCTCTCGATGGTAAAAGGTTGAAGCTCACCAGAATCTGAGGAGACAGATGGACTTTTTTCAGTCTCCTCAGGAAAGAGATGCTGGTGAGCCTTCTTAACCAGGTTGGAGGTGTTGAGGGTCCAAGAGAGGTCCTCGGACATGTGGACACCCAGAAACTTGAAGCTGGTGACACGCTCAACCTCCATCCCGTTGACACGGATGGGGTTGTATGTGCTGCCTCTGGTCTTTCTGAAGTCCACAATGAGCTCTTTAGTCTTCTCTGTGTTGAGGGTCAGGTTGTTGTCAGTGCACCACGCTACCAGGTGCTGGACCTCATCCCTGTAGCCCGACTGGAATACCCCCTCTGGTCTGCTCCAGCCAATGAGGTTGCCAGACAACATTTCTCTAATGTTTTTTTCTGCCGAAAAAGTGGCGGCTGCAGAGCATCTTAGACTTTAAAAAAAGTAATTTTTTACATAGATTAGGTTAAAACAGTGGGTAAAAATTGGTTAAAACAGTGCTGTAAGGTTGCACCGAATATATATTTGTTATTATGTATTGAGTAAATATGTGTTGAGGAAACATATAATTTGAACAATAGATTGGCCAATCATCTTTAAAGTAGAGATGTCGTTAGGTGCTTCATTAGCAACACACCGGAACGCAAGGCCACGTTTGGTGCCCTGTAATTCCAGGTAATAACATGGGATTATTAATAACACTACGGCTGTGCAGTTAGAGTTATATTAGGCTTTTGTGTGTGTGCGTGTGCAGTGAATAGGCTGACTACACTTTAGACGGGTAATTCTCATGAGAGCGGCTATAAACTTGGAAACAATATATTTTATTAAATATTCCTGAAAATTATTAAGTATTTAATTTCTACCACAAAACACAGTGCCTTACGTAAGCCTAACTTTGTCCAAATTTGTCCCTTTCTTCTCATTACCGTAATGTGTCCAGACAAAAACTTCCAGCTTTTTTCTTCAAATAATGACAAATAATAATTCATATTTTAAAAAACACATTTCACATGTTAAAAGCAAAAATTCTAGTTATTTTTAGAAAAAAAAATAGTGTCAGACATTGTTTTTTCATTACCGTAACACTCTTTTGAGATCTCGTAAAAAATCACTGACAGTTTGTCAATAAAGTTGTTTTCTCATTTATTCACCCATAATGTTTCACAAAGAAGAAGGAAGCAAAGATGGCAACAAGTTATGCTGTTCTCTCCTTTTTTTATTACTATAAATGTTTATAGATATCCTAATACAGCCCATGTGTTACATCATAGATCCTCATTACCAAAATATTATAACATTTGATATTTAAAAAATATATATTTTGCAGAAATATTAGTACAAAGGTACAAAAAATTACGATGACTAAAATTTTGCTTAGTTATTATGTCTTCCTACATTTTATGCTAAATTAGCAAACCACATCTCATTACCGTAATACCAATTTCTCACTACCCATCACGCTTACTTTACAAGAAGCATAACGGAACAAATTACAACACATTCGCAACTGCTGCATGAGGCGGTGTGCACGTGACAGAACCCCTCTAACGCGCAGCTCCCTACGTGAACATCGACACTCAAGGGCGCGGGCCCGTGGGCTCAATGCCATGTCCGGGTGGACACACGGAGGCCGGCTTTGCGCGGGGGACTGACCACCATCCCCAGCGAAGCCAGGAAGCGGCGAACAGACACCAACAGGTAACAGGCGCTCCGTGAATTCAGGGGGTGGAGCGATGACCTCGTCTGTGCAGGCTTGCAGCAGAGCGATGACCTCCAGCGGTGCTGGGACGACCATAGCGCTGACCCCCGGCGGTGCAGGGACGACCTCGGCAGCCGTTAGCCCCCCCTCCACGGAGCGAAATAGAAAGCGGCTCGCTGTATCCATTTGTTAGCTCTTCGGTTCTGGCACGCTGTGTAGACAGAATGATGGATACAAGCGTGAAGCCACTGAACAACATGCTTTACTTACAAACATAAACTTCAAACAGGTAACACATCGGCAAGACAAACAACAGAAGCCAATCAGGACTGGAACATGAGGGCTTTAAATACACTGACTAATAGGGAGACGAACTGGACACAGGTGAGTACACTTAAAATGACAGGACAGGGTGGAGACATCAAACACACATGGCTAATGGCGCGGTCTCCTCGGCCGACCACACCTTATTTTAAGAGGATACGTTTTGGACGCCTGGTTCCCTGACGCTTCAAGCGTCTGCACAGTTCACCGGTCCCCGCCCCTTCGTCCCGCCCATCTGATGTCACTGGCTTGGCGTACAGCTTTGGTCTGCCTGGACCAGCCGAGGCAACTATGACTTTGATTGGTTTTTCAGTGAAGTCGACAAACTCTGAGGTATGAATATTATTAAATTGTCATTGACTATGTTGAAACATTCATTTGACTTCATTAACATACATGTGTTGATATAAAACGTACAACTTCATTTGCGCCAACTAACATTAGTTAAATAATCGCTGCCTTGCGAGGCAGCAGCATAACTTGCCTCTGTCTATGCTATTGTTTTTACAGGTTATACTGGAGTCTCCCTGGACACTAAAGATGGTCTATGTGTGCACTTAGATATTACTGTCACAGCACTGTTTCCTAACATATGTAGCCTATGTCATATCCACGCCAGTAATCCAGGACCACAATCCCCAGGATCCCCCACGGCAGCGAGCGGCACGCGACAGGAGAGCGACGTTCCGCTTCTCCCGACTTCTAATCTCCGCCACCTGTCACAAGCACATCACCGTAATCACTCTCACCTGCACACCCTTACACTCCCTCTACTTAAACCTCCCAGACACACACATCAGTGCGAAGTATTGCTCCAATGCTACCGGACGTACCAAGCGATTTCCTGACTGCCTACCTGTGTTTGACCCTCGACCGGATTTATCGACTCCCATACCTGCCTGCGCCTCTGATACCCTGCTCAGAAATCGCTCGACCTACCGCCTGTCCCCAGACCCCGAGACTGCCTAACACTCTGATCTTATCCGACTCGTGCCTCCTAGTAAAGAGCCTGCACCTGCATCCTCCCTGCCAGCAAAAACGTGACAGAATACTTCAGCGCGTAATGTATGCAGCAGGCTGGAATGCCATGCAGGCACAGCAACAGCAGATGACTGCTTGCCTGGCACAGCTCACGGCACAGCCACCAGTCGTCCCTGCTCCACAGCAGCCTGCCACCGCCCAGCCTCCCGCTCAGACGTCCCAGGGTGGCGCAGCTGGATAAATATGACAGAGATCCCTCAACCTGCCAGGGATTTGTCCTCCAGTGTGCTCTGTACTTTGAGTCCAGAGTGATCAGGACAAAATGCTGCAACTAGTGTCCCTGCTCACCAGGAGAGCCCTGAAATGGATCACAGCTGTGTGGCGCAGTAGTGTAGGTGGACTGCAGTCCTACCCGGAACTGATTCAGAGCTTTCAAATGGCTTCAGCACTTCTCTTGTCCCTGAAACAGGGCGTGCGCACCACAGGGAAAGAGAGAGCCCTGATCACCGCTTTCCGTCGAGGCCTCCACCGGGATGTGTTAAAGGAACTGGCGTGCCGCAACAGTCACTCTTCGCTCGAAGCCCTGTTCAACATGGCCATCAGGCTAGATCAGCTGCTTCAGGAGCGGCGCGCACCGAGCATGAGCAAAGCTCGTGATGCACCCGAGTCCATGCAGATCGGGAGTGCAGTGTTGTCCCAGCTCCAAGGGGATCTGCCCAAACTGTTTCCGGTGGCCTTCTTCCCAAAAAGGTTTCACCGGCGGAACAGAATTACGATGTTGGGAACTGCTCGCCATCAAACTGGCACTGAAGGAATGGCGGCACTGGCGGAGCACCCTTTCATGGTTTACACGGACCACCGGAACCTAGAATATCTCCAGTGCGCCAAGGGCCTCAACTCCTGCCAAGCCCGTTGGGTGTTATTCTTTACGAGGTTCACCTTCACCCTCACTTACTGGCCTGGATCCTGGAATGTAAAAGCGGACGTGCTTGGAGAAACCTGACACGATTCTGCCCAAAACCTGCTCCCTAGGGGCTATCATCTGGGACTTGGATCAGGAGATTTCATGGTCCCGGGCCGCACACCCTGCTCCGTGCCGGTGCCCCGCTGGGAGGACCTACGTGCCCCCGAGCACAGGGACTGCCTTATCGCGTGGCCACACACAGCTGTGGGGACGGGACACCCGGCAGTGAACAAAACATGTCACCTGCTTACCGCTAAATATTGGTGGGAGACTATGTGCACCGACACGCAGCAGTTCGTCCGCTCCTGTGCCGATTGCGCACTCGCAAAAGTGCCCTGCATCATGCCCGCCGGCAAGCTGATGCCACTGCCCGTGCCCCAACGCCACTGGTCCCATATAACTGTGGACTTCATGACCGAGCTGCCTACTTCCGACCGTGGCACTGTCATTATGGTGGTGATAGACCATTTTTCAAGGTCCTATTTCAGCAGGTCTTTTGTTGCTATGGGATCCCTGAGGACATTGTGTCGGATTGGGGGCCCAATTCGTCTCCCACGTGTGGAGGGGCTTGATGGAGAAGTTGGGGGTGTCCGTCAGCCTCACGTCAGGCTACCACCTGCAGACCAACGACCAAGTGGAAAGAGCTAACCAGGAGGTGGGGAGATTCCTGACGACGTTTTGCACACGGAATCAGGCTGATGGGCGCGCTTCCTCCTGGAGGTCTGCATATTGACGGGGAATGAGTACTTCCTGGATCGGAGTAGGGCTCTAAATGGTCGTTGTGCGGCACGGATGGGTGATACAGTGGGTCTGACAGAATGAGCTCCATTGTGTGAGTTCCACTCCAGGAGATGGTGGGGTCATGCTTGGCTAACCAGGGGGAGCCTAGCACTAGCTCTGCATCGGTGGAAGGGATGAGGAGGAAGGAAATCTCCTTGTGACAAGCCCCAACCTTGAGTGAGATAGGGAGGGTTCTCTGAATGACTCCACATTTCCCAATGGGGTGCCTGTCCAGAGCTTTTACACGTAGGGGTGGTGAAAGTGGGAGTGTGGTTATGTGGAGATCCTTGACCAGCTTTTTACTAATAAAATTCCCGGCTGCCCCGGAGTCGATCAGCGCTGAAACAGAGAACACCTCATCAACCCATGTTCCTCTCATCAACAGTAGCATTGCTCTAAGGGTGAACAAGACGTTGCACTCACCCTAGTAGCGTCCGGGGTGCTCGGGCACGAGGGGCAGGTGTAGCGCAGGTGGCCGGCCTGACCACAGTACAGGCACAAATTCTCCCGTATCCGCCTTTGCTGCTCCTTGGGGCTTAGCCGTACTCGGCCCAGCTACATGGGCTCCGTGTATGACAGCTAGGAAACTCGCGCGTGGCGTTGCGCCAGTAAATGTAAGTGCCCTTCTGAGGTTATCCAGGGAAATAGCTAGCTGAATAAACTGTTCCAGTGAGTGGGCCTCCCCATCTTGGTTTGGAGGTCTGGGGACAGACCTCTCCGGAACATGGTGAGCAACGCGGGCTCGCTCCAACCGCTCCCCACAGCCAGCGTGCGGAGCTCAATAATGAAAGCGGATGCAGAGCGACAACCCTGGCTAACTTCGCACAGCTGTATCCTGACATCTCGCCCCGCTACAGGATGATTAAACACTGTCGAAACTGCTTGAGGAAGCAGTTTTCGGAGGTCAGAATATCGCTCTCCTGTGCTCATAAGGCGGTAGCCCACTCTTTAGCTTTCCCCGTTAGAAAGGAAATGACAAAGTGAAATCTCCGTTATAAAGAGCGCGGGGTGATGCTGTATATACAGAGAACACGGCATAAGAAACCCTTTACACAGGTTTGGCGAGCCGTCGTAACGCTCGGGTTGAGCAATAAAAGACGAAGCTGCTGCTCCCTGTGATGAGCTAGCTGGAGCCTGTTCTGGTGGCGGTTGTGCTTGGGCATGCAACAGCTGAAGTAGCTCTTCCAGGCGGCTCATGCGGGCATCCCACTCCGCTGGATCCATGTGTAGCAAAGTCTTCTGTAATGGTCAGGGACGGCACAGAGAGACGGGATCCAATATGCAGAGTGGTTTATTATAAACGTAAGGCAAAGTCAGCGTAGTAAAGTCCAGGCAGAGGGCCATACACGGGAGATCAAACAAATCAGGCAAACAAACCAAAAGGGCCAATCGGAGAAGAAACGTCAGTAGAGCGAAACGAGATCGGCAACCAGTATAGCATAGAAACTTCAGTAAACGCTCAGTAGTGCACGCAAGGGTGGCAAGACTTTGCGATGGGAGTGTGTGTGACTAGCAGTATATATACAGGAGAACTGAATGAAAACATTCACAGTTCACAGTCCAGGTGTGTGTGTGAACCGGAAGTGTTCAGAATCCCAGTGACGGTGGAGTGAGGCGGGTGGTGCACCTCTGGTGGTTGGCTGGGGGGAGGTCAGGTGAGATCGTGACATTGGTAGTCAATTTGATTCTGTGTATGTATGTGACAGGGTAAAATACATGAATCATTTTTTAAAGCTGTGTTTTGTTACTTTTATGATGAGAATGAGAATGAGAATTGTTATGATGTAACTCACAAAATCACCCCCAAAAAATATTTAAAAAAAATTAGTCAAATGGATAGTACAGTAAACATGCACATCAAATTTAGATAATATATTAGTTAATGGTATGGGCTATAATAGTGTGGCGATATTTACATTATTCTGTGAAGTCGTAATTACTCCCGTGAGAATTACCCAGAATCTTTGCTTTGAATACATGGCTTAAAGGTACAATAAGCGATGTTTACAACCAAAAAAACAATTGCTATACATAATAGTGATTTGTCATTGTGTTAAAGTTTCTTACATAACGTACACTTACCCGAGATGAAGACTCAAATTGCTTCGTAGGCTTGGAATGAACCAGTTTATTCCACATATTTTACATAGCGCGGGTTGACCACCCCATAGTGGCCGCCATGTTTAGATCATGTGACCACAAAGGCGCAAACACGCGTAGAAGAAGAACATTTGTGCGCTCATTGGCTAAAGCTGCTGCTGTCTATTCTAGTCACAGTCCCTTAGGATATTTATTGTAATACCTAACAAGCCAGTTGTTGAATGCAAGAAATGATCATGGAGGGTCATCTACTCATTGCAAACAGAAACAACGGGGGAGTCTGCAGCAAGTAAAGTAAGGCCGTGTAAAAAAAAAAAACGAAGGAGGAAAACTTCCAGCTTCGGCAGAAAACTAGGCTGAACATTCAGTTGGAAAGCCCCAATGAAGGACGCAGAAGTTTCTTGTTTTCTGCTGTACAGGAAATCGAATATATAATTTTTCCACTTATTTGTTTGATGTCGGTATGGTCTGCATTGAGCACATTTTGGCGTTCGCGTTACCTAGCAAACTCTTTACAAAGTGATAAATCTAAACATAGTAATCGACAGATCAATACTATTCCACTTTACATTCTGGTCAACAGGGATACAACATGGTTTGACAAAGTGTTCGTGATAGTGCATGCAATACAGAGTTTGAGTGTCGGTTCGCTTAGTTCAAGTGCGTTGGTGTGTAATTGAACCGAGCTGGATTGGTTTTGGTTATGCTGTATTATTGAAATGCAAAGGCTTGCGCGTTGCCTAATTTCAGTCGAATTTGACATTTAGCGCTGTGTTTACCGACTCGAGTTCCGGATGTTACACCGAATTGTGTGACTCTAGATTGCGCTGTTTATACAATATAATATGTACACATCTTAATAATGTTTTTTGTTGTTGTTTTGTTTGTCTGAGACAGTAAAGGGGTGATGAGTCACCTGAACAGATTTGCTTTAGGGTTTAACTATTTTTTCTACACTTTTTCGGGGGGGGTCCTTTACAAATAATTACTCTTGTATTAAAATGATACGACGCAGAAGTGCGCGCTGTGAAACGTAACATTATGATAAACGAAAACCAATTGAATTTTTACTCAGCTTGGGCCATGTCCCTAATTTTTCAAGACGGCCGTTGTTTTAAGCCACTTCTTATGAAACCACATCGGATCTCTCCAATTACTGTCCAATCTCCAGCATGCCTTTTCTCTCTAAGATTTTGAGAAAGTTGTCACCCAACAGCTCTTTTCTTTTCTAAGTATAAATAACAAGCATGATGTATTTCAGTCTGCTTTCCGGAAGGATCATAGTACAGAATCAGCGCTGGATAATGTGGTCAGTGACTCACTGCCTGCCTCAGATTGTGGATATGTTTCTGTTTTGGTATTGTTGGACATCAGTGCGGCATTTGACCCTATTGACCATGATATTTTAATGGACAGGCTTGGAAACACAGTCGGGTTAGACGGACAAGCCTGGTTTAGATCTTATTTGACAGACCGTCACCAGTTTGTTAGCATAAGTGGAGATTCTTCAGAGCCCAAAAAAGGACTCCTTGGACATGTAATTAGCAAACATAATGTTGGCTTTCACTTCTTTGCTGATGATACATAATTATACCTATCAGTTTGGCCAGATTCAGAAGCACAGCTTTTCATAATGGAAGACTGTGTAAAAGACATAAAAGCTTGGATGAATAGAAACTTCCTTCTTATACATTCTGATAAAACAGAAATACTGATGTTGTGTACTGAGGCCCACAATAAGGTTACTGATTTCACCTTAGAGCTCGATGGCTATTTTGTGAAACCAAAAGCTACAATTAAGAACCTTGGTGTAACCCTAGATGCTGGTTTATCATTTTATTCCTATGTATCATCTCTAAAACAGCATATTATCATCTGAAAACAGCCAAAATGAGCAATATGCTAACATGATGCTGAGAAACTAATGCATGCTTTCATAACCTTTAGATTGGACTATTGTAATGTGTTGCTGGCTGGCTGTCCTGCTATCTCTTTAAGTAAGCTTCAGCTAGCTCAGAATGCAGCAGCCTGCATCCTTACCAGTAAAAAAAAAGGTCAGAGCACATTACCCTAGTTCTATTCAAGCTACTCTGGCTGCCTGTTTAGTTCCACATTGACTACAAAGTCCTGCTTATGACGTTTAAAGCTCTGAATGGTTTAGTTCCAGCGTATCTTGCTGATCTACTGAAGCAGTACAGCCCACCCCGAACACTTCGCTGAGGCAGGCCTGCTACTAATACCTTAGGCTCAGCCAGTGGAAGATGTTTTTCTCCCTGATTTGATACCATCGGCCTTAGAGCTGCATCCAGCACTGCGGGGAGCAAGTTAACTCACACCACGACTTTGCGCAAACAGCACACTAAGATATCAGAGCGGAGCAACCCTTTCCTTTTCAGCAAGATATTATGTTTTAGCTAGCCAGCTAACGTTAGCCGGATAGACTCTGTAGACTCTCCGTAGACAGTTAAACCACGGCATCAATGATCAGGGTGGTGATGCCTGAACAGAGCCCTCCAGGATCAGAGTCGGAGCTCACACAGCCAGCTAACATTAAGGAAAAGACAGGTTCTTGTTAAAGTAGAGAGAGTTTGCTGTTTCACCTAATACTTAGTAACTGTGACGGTCACGTTAATGTGTACAATAAAGTTTTTTTTATTCTTATAACGCTTCTGTAATATTTCTCTTTGAACAAGTTACTAAGTTAAACGAGTGAATACCAGTCACTGCCATTGACTGAGTCGTTTCTGTCGATCAGTTACTGCTGACAGCCTTTGCATTTGCACTGGTGGACCCAGGACCGACTGGCTCTAGAATGAGTAAATAGCCTTATAAGGACTGGCTGTATTTATCAAAGCAGACTGTCATTGCCTGGGAGAACTGACTGAACGTATACGGCCAACTCCGACGCCCCAAAGTAACTAAATTAATTGAGAACGTCAAATCTCGTTCATGAACTAAATGACCCAATTGACTGACTTGCACAATGAACGAAACCAGGGTGAATAAGATGATCCAAGGACAATGATGACTCACTGATCCAAGTTGGGTTTATTTGTTTCATGTTTTATAACAGCAAATCAAATATGACAACAACTGGTAAAAGTGAGCTGATGTACATAAATTATGCCTACAATTTCTATAATGTTTGTTGTAAAATAAATTGAAATGTACAACCCAAAGCACCCCTATTTCAGTCCATGTACATAAATGACACAAATGCTTTTTCCATTCTGAAAAAGCCCACACCAGACACCTAGAACATTAGCAACTACCAAACAGTATCACTTCTCTCCTTTCTCTCTCAAATTATTGAATGTGCTGTTTACAATCAGTCAAAAATTTTACAAAAAGTTTCTCTCTTTCTCACCCAGAATGACCTCTGGACCTTAACCAGTCTGGCTTCAAAGTGACGCACTCCACAGAAACTGCCCTTGTGACTGTTACTGAGAAGCTTCATGCCGTTAGATCAGCCAAACTATCATCGGTCCTGATCCCTCAGCAGCCTTAGACACGGTCAGTCACAATACTCTCCTGTCCATCCTAACGAGCCTTGGAATTAGTTGCCCAGCTTGGCAGTGGTTTGCTTCCTACCTGGAGGGACGGTCATGCTTGCCCGTCTTTTATTTTCCCTCTATACCCGCTCTCTGTGAGTTCATATCCTCACATGGCTTTTCATACCACTGCTATGCTGATGACACAACTCATTCTCTCCTTTCCTCCCTCAGACACTCATGTTTCTGTGCAGATCTCGGCATGTCTGGCAGACATCTCATTATGGATGGCAGCTCATCACCTGAAACTAAATCCCAGCAAGATTAAGCTGCTATATATCCCTGGAGATGTTCTCCCACATCACCCCATTGCTGCGTTTCCTTCACTGGCTTCCTGTAGCTGCCAACATCATATTTAAAACACTAATACTTGCCTAAAATGTCAAAAATGAACTAGCCCCCATCTACCTTAAGACACTTATCAAACCCTGCTCTGTGCTGCGACTTGACCTGCTATCCCTCAAGACACAAGGAAGACATGCATCAAGACTCTGCTCTGTACTGGAATGAACTTCCCCAGGCTGCCTGAACAGCTCAGTAACTGGATGTCTTCAAACGATGACTGAAGACCCACCTCTTCACTAAACATTTAAGCACAAGTACTTGACTTGTATGTGCTTTTTTGTCTGTGTTTTTAAACATCTGTGAATTGTGTAGGTCGTATTTTCAACTACGTGTATGTCAAACCTACGCCTCCCTTGAGTCAGTGAATCCTTTTATTCACAACAAAGATTCCCCACCTTTTGTTCAGCGGGTCTACGTTTGAGTCAGTGAATCCTTCCGTTCATTAACAACAGTCCCTCGTTCAAGCATCCAGGCTATCATGCGCCATCTACTAGTGTAATAATGTACAATAAATTGTGAAGTAACATTGTGGACAGCAAGATGTTTTTTGCTAGATTGTAAAAAAAAAAATTGTCTAATATAGCTTAACAATATAAGAGAATATAGGTGGAACATATTGTAATGTTGTGGCGCCTGCGTGGTGTGCATTTGCATGCCCGTGAGCCCCCGTCTGTTATTCGTGTAGAAGAATTCCCTGTTCATTTGGAATGAGTGTTCGGGGAAAGTAGGAAATTGTTGGTTTTGTTATATGTGCACGTTATGTGTGTCCACCAACGGCTGAAGTCCGGTAGGCTTTGTTAACCCCCGCCGGCTTTCTCATGCTAGTCAGTTCTCAGGCTTACCACCAAGCTTACCACTAGTAAGAGTGTGTTTGCCAAATAAAGAGCAATGTCCTGGTTGTAAAATTCTTCCTGGTCACTCCTCTTTTTCACGGACGTCACAATATCAAAATACATATCCAAACAAGGTTTGTATGCTTTTGAATATTCTGGGTGTGAAATTGTATATATTTTTAACACAGAGAAGTATATTATAAATAACATATAATAGCAGAATTTGTACTATTTTCTACATTGCAAAAGCTGTTTGTTGTCTGAACGAATCAGTGTGTTTATCAAAAACTTTAGACGTAGGCATGATCAGGCTGCACATCAATTTGATGAAACCGGAAGTGCAACTGAACAAATCTGAACAAATCTTTTAGCAGAATAGACTAAGACAACGATAACGACAGCAGGTAATTACGTCCTCAGAGTTGAAAATACTTGGGTTGCGTCTCCAACGGCACACTGCTGTAATAAATAGCATGGCAGTACACCAATGGTGTCATTACTATTTATACATACTCAGGGGTCAAATTGGGATTTGGGAGGTGGGGGAGCCCTCCTACTTTCCTGGGTGCCAACAATATAATTCAATGTATGAGTAATTATAGGAAGTTCTAAGTAATAATATAATGGAAATACAATTTATTTATTTAATTACAATGGGGTTGTAAGACATTAAGTTTTCCGTATTGCTTGTTTGTTTCGGCATCAAAATATTAAAATATGATCTGATTCTTTTTAGACAAAGATGCAAGTCAGACTAAATCTTTGCTTTGCCTTCACTAACAAAATGAACTGTAGAGGAGAGAGAGAATGTTCCTATTTATCTATATATTCGTTAACCATTTAAAACAGGGCCTTCAACGGAATACATGAAAGGAATAAATGAAAGTACCTTTTTAGTGCATTGACCAACAGCAAATTGGCAAAACATCATAACACAAGTCGACTATAAAATGTAATAAAAATGTATTCACGTGAAATAGGCTAATGTATGAAGACGTTTGATTTAGGCACTTCGATAGTGACCATTTTATCTCATTATGCAAACTATCTACCTATAGAATGGGTTTGATTTACTTCGGATAACATTGCAGCAGAGGAAAAACAACAGTTTTCTAGGCTCCTTAAATTTTGGAAAATCGCGCATGGAAAGCAAACTAGGCTAACATGCAGGGCCAAACGACCCGAATGATTACTGGTCGTTAGGAAAGCAGAAGGGTCATTGCGGGAGAGTAGCTGTGGAATGTTACAAAGAGAGGAAACAAATACTGGCAGTTTAGGGGTTGTATGTCAGCGCGGTTTATCACATAGAATAGGGAAATGGATTTCATTAAGATTGTGTAACGAACGGTTTACGTTCCATCAAATTAGTACTGGATTTGAGCTCCATTTGCCGTTCACACAGACCAAAGGTGCTGGAGCTCCGCTCCGGTGCACTCCGTCCCAATTTAACCGCTGGACATACTATTTAGTGCGTAGTATGTGGTTTGTGACGCAGACTTAAATTCTGCATGAATGTGTATTACCTTGCCACTCGCAAATCCGCATGATGGAGAAGGTCGTAGCACAACCCATGTTACAAAATGTTCTTCTGCAAGTAACTCGCAATAGCATTTTTCTGCCAGAGAACTCTAGCAGCTTTAAAACATTATCGAAACCCATTTATGTTAAAAAAAAAAAATTAATCCACTGAGGTTGAAAAAAGGAACATTTTTGGGTTTACATTTTTGGGTCTTAAATACCAACATTAAAATCCAGACCATTAATAGATGTATAGTCACATTTATAACTAGATCCCATTTTTATAATGATAGCAAAGCATTAACTGTTGAGCTTTGGTTGGTGTCACTTAAAAAAAAAAAAAAAAGAAGGCCTCAGCTTTACTTAAGCCAGTTTCATTAAACCTAAAGGATGTTTAATATGTGACATATTAAACATATGAAAGAATAAAGAGACTGATATACATTCTCCATCATATTGTAAAGATCTTTGTGCTTCAGCATTCTTGGAAGGTTCATCTCTGGGTAATTAAAAATCTCAATTAAAATTTCAATTAGTGGCTGACTTTTTTTTAAAATTAAGACCCATACAAGATGACCATTGAAAATTGTATATAATACAACAGTAAGATGGAACGTATTTGAAGCTTATTTTTATTGTAACAACAGAAAGTGTCTCATTCACTTATTTCTTTTAAGAAGATAATATCAACATAGGGCATATATTCATGTTTTGTGTCTTTCATGCACATCTGAAATCTTACACACATGGGGAGGTGTACTCCGTCTCAGACTGGTCACCTGAAGGAAAGGTGTTAAAAATCAGCAAATGTAAGCAATACGGTTACAATAACAGCGTTTAAATCACACAACCTTGGAAAATCTTACTTGTTTGGTAGTAATCATAAACTTTAATCACAGCTGGCTTGAGATTCTTGACTGGAAGCACCTGTTTGATATGTAGCTGATAATTGATAGCAATATTCCTTGGGACCTGTTAGATATACACCAGACATCCTACTGTAAAAATACTACATCATATCTGCATTTTTTTTACTGTTCAGTTTGCTGTAGAAATGACACTTTTCCTGTTTCTCAAAATGATCATACAGTACAATGTATGTGTAATATATGTAATGATTAATATTATAATATACACGTCAATTAAATATTATTAAACTGTGTTCTCCTCTTACCTCTTTGATATACATGATAACATGGTCATCTTTGGAATCAACTCGTTCCACGAATATATCATTTTTTAGCTGTGAAAACAATGTGATTATTCCCATGATGAGTTAATGTGTTAATGAGTGAGTTAGTTAACATACAGTATATAAAGAAATTGCCTGAACTCTCTATCTATCTATCTATCTATCTATCATATAGTATAGATAATATAAGACATATATAATACAGAATTTTATATATATTTATATATATTATATATTACAAAGTATATTACACAACATTGCTACTACTTACTTCACCGGGATCTGCTGTAAACCCTGATAAGAGTTTTATATCCACTAAGACCATGTTAGTGCTGTTTAGTGTCCCGGTATATCTGAGAAAAAAAACACAAAGTTAGTAATTACCTATAGAAGGATAAATATATATTTTTTATATTTGCAGGGGCAGTGGCTCAATGGTTAGGGCACTGGGCTACTGATCAGAAGGTCGTGGGTTCAAGCCTCAGCTCTGCCAAGCTGCCACTGTTGG
>JAOUQW010053867.1:0-15204 GCA_028565825.1 Olivaichthys viedmensis
TGATCCACTGTGGTATCAATCTCTCTTCTGTTCGTCTCCTTACATAAACCCTTCTGTTACTGCCAGAAATCTCAAACCTGGATTCACCAGTAAACAGGACTTTTTTCCCAGTGATCCACTGTGAAATGCTGGTATGTCTCAGCCCATGCCAAGCGTTTGGCCTCGTTTCCCTTCTTGAAAAGTGCTTTAGAGACGCTACTCGTCCTTTGAGACCACTACTAGCTCGCCTTCTTTTGCTGATTGCAGTCTCTCGTTCTTTGTTCAGCACATTCTGTATCTGTGCTGAAGTTGCTGTTCTCTCTCTCAGCGAACAAAGCTGTATGTATTGCTCTCCTGATGGTGTGATCACTTTTTGCTCTGCCTGATCGTGCTTTGGATACTAATCCAGTTTCAGCAAAGCGTTTTAGAGTGCCATACAGTGGCAATGGAAGAAAAAAAACAAAACAACTCTATGTATCCTATGTGGTCTCAGACTGTGTATATAAGAACCCCCCCCCCGTGCCGCTTTGGAGATGCTGCGCGTGTGCGCGCGCCGGTACAGCGCGGTGGAGGCGGGATTGCGAAGGGAGTCGGCGGCTACTATTCGGTACAGTGCGGGATAACGGGATATCCGACTACACCGGCTGCTATCCGAGCGCACACGCACACATTTTGTGCTACTGCACCTCTTCACCCCGCTGTCCTCGCGCACGGTCGTCGCATCATCCTCCTCCTCCTCCTCCTCCTCTTCCCGGTGGGCTTTTTTTCTTCCCCCCTTCCTCTGCGCTACACCGATGCGGAGCGCCGCGGCTCCGTTCCAGCATCCCTGACCGCATTAGGGTTTTTTTTTTTTTTTTTTTTACACACAACACTCATCCTCAGGGCTGGGGCTGCAGGTAAGACCCTCGGAGCGCCGAGATCTGTGCACGCGCGTGTTGCTACAGAGCATATGACACTCTGTGTGTGTGTGTGTGTGTGTGTGTGTGCGTTCAACCATCTATAGGACGTTGTTGCATTGAGGCTGCCGCAGTCATTTCTGGGCCCACTTCTGCTGTCCGGGTCTTATTACAGCATGCACTTGAGAGCGACATGCTGATGTCGGTCTAAAGGATGCATGCAGGGATGCATGCAGGGATGCATGCAGGACCAAGGAGGCTTATATGAGCAAACACAAAGCAACACTGGTGATGGCTTGTTGTAGGAATGCACCGCATCCCTTTTAAGATGCCATTCTGACCTTTTTTGAGGGAAGCTGATCCAAGCCCTTGAAGGCAATATTCTAAATCGGATATGCTCTAAATGTAATCTAGCATGCGTTTACCTTTTTTGAAGATGCCTTTTGAAGCTTGTTTGTATAGCTGTAACACTTTCTCAGCCTAAAAGGCTCGAAGGATGTAGGCTGGATGAAAAAGGCCAGGCGTAAAAAAAAAAAGGACCGTGTCGAGCTGCATCCTCTGGTGTCTTATTGACCCTTTTTTGAAAGACACAGAAGAAGCCCTCACAGGTCTACTCAACCTGGTTACTCATATCATATTTTACAGCTATATGGTGTGTTATAGCCTAAATCTCAAAGGCCTTAGATGATCAGATGTAAGGCTCCATGTAGGTCTACGTTTGCATACATATTACACATATCAGAATTCGCCTAGTCTGGAGATAGGGGCCGAATAGTTATTTATATCCATTCATATGAATTCACGTGTTGTGTAGGCCTACGGTATGCATTAGTAGTTCTAAATGCTAACACACCTTTTTAGCTGTGATGACTACTCTAACCTGAGCAGCATAGGGTGTGTCTATTGCAGTAAAACTTATCAATGTGAAGTGTAGCATTACTGAATTTGGCAACCTCTGAGGATGTTTATTATTATTATTATTATTATTGTTAATAATAATAATAATAATAATGATATTAAAAATAATAAATCATGAGAATGAGGTCAAGAGCGAGGGAAGTGAAGGGAAAATCACTCGTGTCATTTTAATGCAGAATGGAAAAACTGGGTCGACATGCATGCTGGGCAATACACACACACACTGTACACAAAAAACTGCAGTGTTTCATTATCGATTAAAGCACATTTCGAGTGCAGAAAGACACACCTGCAACTCAGGCACACTAAAGCAGCCATCCACTTAGTCTAAAGCTTCAGTTTAGATCAGAGGTGGATATTTTATACCTTTTTTAAAAAAATAATCCTGTAGGTTACTGCAGACTGGTGTCATCCAAAGGATACTGTATGATATTAATAGGCTTGTTTGATATAGCACCTTTCTCATAAGACATTACAGCGCTAGTTTGGCCAAAAATGAAATTGTAGTTCCCAAATTTAGTCGGCTCATCCAAGATGTATTCAGTGTTCAAAGTTTGCTTATAGTTTCTTTAGTTTTGTAGTTGAGCTATGAGGCTAATGTAGTTAACATATACAGGGACCTTATAGCCTCCAGTTTAGCATTGTGTAAACTGCATGCCTAAATCACGACACACTCTCCTCAAAGGACATCGTTTGGCTCAGTAACATCATTTGATCAAAAAAACTTTCATAAAATAGCAAAAAAAAGTCCCTATTAAGAAATAAATATACTAATCAAATTCAAAATATATTATTATTTAAATCAATTCTGCCATCAAACTTTAGAAATCTGAGAGCCACACCTCCTACCTGAGTCTGATGCAGTACGGAGTGATACCAACTATGCTGAGGAAGGAAGTGATTCTGGCTTCAAGAAGGCCGCTACTACTGTTTTTATTTTTATTTTTATAGATAACGGTGCGTCATAACAGTGTCAGAAATCACAGAAGCAAGTGTGTGATGATTTTAACATACAGCACAATGCTAAATTAGCATTCATAAGCTTCCAATACCATTGCAAAACTAAAGGCAGTAAACTTCAGACACCAAACATGTAACATTATTCAAATAAATACATTTAGGGTAAGAGCAAACATTGTGTACATTTCATTTTTGGCCAAACTGTCACATTAACTCAAGATAAAAAACACACACTGACTTCAATAAAATAAAAATAAAATCACATTTGTCAAAAGCACAATGTACAATAAAAGACAGGACAGGGCACAAGGAAAGTGAAATAAACGACAACATACTAAATGACATAAAAATAAATAAAGCAGAATAAAGCACAATTGCGATGACCTACAGGAGTGCAGTAGGTGTTATTAGGACAGAAAATGGACTGGGTGGAGGACAGTAACTGAATTTTGAGGCTTTTATCTGGCATTTCAGGGATCGTATCAATCAGGAGGGAGCACTTTGGGATGGCGAAATAAACAAACTGTAATTAACTGAGATGGCGGCAGCTAAATTCCCTAGGGAAGAAAATGTTAAAAATACAAAAATGCATAAATCTCTATGGCCCTCACTAAACCAAGAAAGGGGAAAGCCTGTAGGTAGGTTAATTCATCCATATGGTGTCGTTTATTTTATTTTATTGCAGACCGTACGTTTTAATTCAGCTTGCATGATGCTAACCTGGCGGCTAGAAGCTTCTCTTACTTGTTAGCTACATTAGCCTTGTAGCTCCAGTGCAACACTTAAAAAGCAAACTTCAGACACCAAACAGGCTAATGGACTACATTAGGAGAATATTGTGGCCATTTTATTTTTGGCTTAAGTGCTTCTTTAAAAAAAACAAGATGAAATGGTGGGGAGAGAGATAGAGAGACAGACAGAGATGAGTCCTCAGCTGTTCGGCCCGAGGAAGTGACATTTCCTTCATATTTCATATCTTTATTGATTCAGCATGGCATGCTTTCCCTCAGGTCCTCCTAATCTTTATTAACACTCGATCCTGTTTCATGAACTTTGACCTCCTGAAATTGAACTTGAAGGTTTCAGCCTAAGGCTGTGTCCCAAACATTCATTCTCACGAAGGCTTTGTTCACGCAGCAAGACAAATCTGATTTATTTCTAACATCTAAATTTTTAGACTTAGTGTTCGCGTTCAAATTACAAGTGGCCAAATCTAATTAGTTTGTTTGGGCTGTAGTCCCATTTGCTTGCATATACACATTGGTTGTTATAATAACGGCGCAGGCATGCACACTCTAAGTAGTGTACTGCTTAGCTAATTGCCACATGGAAATTTCGCCGTGGATTAGGTTTTACATAAGGGCTATGTCTGATATATAGATGATCGCCATAGACGCCTTGGCCTGGTGCTGAAAAATGACACCACAAAACTCAATAAGGTCACATGACCGTGGTTGCTGTCTGGATGTGTGAATTATTGTGGAAAGATGTTAGTATGGCATCGTCAATAGATTTTAAGTGGTGTATCAGCTCTAGGAATGATTTGTTCCAGTTTGACACAGACGCTCTTCTTCACTCCAGTTTCAAACTGGATGTCTCCACCGTCCAGAATGAGGACATTGATGCCCTTGAATGTGTGTAACTTGTCCTTTGGATGGAGATAATCTGATGTGTGTGAATTTGATGTGAGGAATTAACAGTGAGATTTCAGTGTTAATGTTTTATTCAATGTCACTACGTTGGGACCTTGAACATAATGATGAATACAGATTTTTTGTCAGTTGATCAAACTGCCTCATTTCTTCATTTCTTCTCCGTTTCTTCAATATCTCTATCTCTGGTATTTGGAACGTATTATTATCCTGTATTATTTTCTAGTTATGCAAATTTTAAGATGCTTAAAAGGCCTTGGAATGAGTAGCTAACATCAATGGAATTGTTGCGTGCAAAGATAATAGAAATGGGAATTGAGGAAATGCCACCATCTGAGCTAGCTTGCCTGCTTGCTAAGAAGTTTGCTGGATTACAGTGAAATAGTTAGACAGCTAATACAGATAACTAGTGAACTAGAGCACAGAAACCTATTAACGGTTAGCTAGTATTTACATCCTTTAGCTATCAAACATTGATGTTTAACAGTTTTTGAAGAACAGTGTTTGAAGGAAATGCAGACAGGCAGCTTTCTGATGGTTTTCAAATGGTCCAATAAGATAGGCTGGACTCTTGGGGGCGGTACTCTTCTTACAGTCGAAATTGGCGGCTCCTATCTCCTTTCTTGCACCAGGAACATAATCACAGGGCTAACAGGGGGCCTCTGTGACGGCTATATAAAAATGTGTGAGATATTCTAGGTCTGAAAATATCTAGTGGTCACACTTAGGCATGTGTTGATATTAAATTTTCATATTGCGATAACTGCCTAACATTTCACGTCTCACAACATTATTGCAATATTGTAATTACAAAAATACATTACTAATAAATCGTTTCTCAGGCAGAGTGACAGTTCTGTCCACTAAACTTCAAACTTTCATTGGAGGTGAAGAGAATTATGGTATTGCCTTTTACAGAGATGCAAAGCTCCTGCAAATATAGCCAAAATAAGGAACCTTAGAATACCTTACAAATAGGACAGACATTATCTCAGGAGCAGCCTACCTAGGCAGCTTCCTCCGATTGGGATGGGGTTAGAGACGGTAAAGGGCTGAACACTGTGGAAGTAACAGTAACAACGTCATTTTTGATGGCTGTAGTGAATGTGATTATTCGCAGTGAGGCATAAACTTTCTGAGAATGACTCACCATGAACTGCAAGATTGTTAAACGATGGTTTACGTTTCTGCCATAAGTCAGTTTAATTTCAGCTTTGTTGTTTAAAAATTGTGTTTAATTAAGTCCCACCAATCAGAAAGGTTGCTGTAACCACAAAAAAATTGTAATCACAGACATCTCTGCTATGTATTTCTGTAAGGGATATTTAGGCGCTGTATCATACATATACAGGAAAATAGTGTTAAAAATGGCCTGGGCATTACATTTGGCATTTGTGTTTTTTTCACTGTGGTTTTATAAAGTGTGTGTGTGAAAACAGTCGGGAGTGTAGTGGGGTGAAAAAGATCTTGTCATCATCTATTTTGATACAGATTTTTGATTGGTCTGACCCCTCTTGGCGATTTTATATATATATGCGTGTGTGTGTGTGTGTGTGTGTGTTTGTGTATGGGTTTATTAGGACATTGCTGTGAAAAACAGTTTGTTAGTTCCATAAGTGTGATGTCACAACGCTGGCTGGATGGATGCAGGTGCGGACTCCAGGCGAGGAGGCAAGATGCAGACAGAATCAAGAGGTTAAGCAATCTCGGTGTCGGGGGGGCAGGCGTTGGGTCGGGCGATGAGCAAACGGGGTGTCGGAGGCACAGGCAGAGATGTAGGTCGGATAATCTAGTCCGGGATCGAGCACGGGTAGTCAGTCCGGTAAACTCTTGGTAAGGTAAGGCGGGCGACTTGGAAGGGCGGATGTAGCTCTGCATTTCTGGAGTGTTGCAGAGCTCAGGACTCTCCACGAAGGTGGAGGCTGTGGCGATGGTGTGGTGTGACAGGCAGTGTTTGTGACAGTGTTAGGACCAGGTGGTGATCTCCTTGTTTGCCCAAGAGATTTGCGGGTTGTGCTGCTGCATCCAGGGGAGCCCCAGTACAATGGGGTACCAGGGAGAGGAGGTGAGAAGGAGAGAGATGGTTTCACAATAGAGGGCGCTAGTCTCCAGGGTGAGGGGTGCGGTGCGGTGTGTTATGGTGTCCTTCCCTACGGGCTGTCCATCTAGTGCATGGATTCATAGGGGAGGAGCCAGCCGGAGGGACTTGAGCCCTACTGTCGTGGCCCACTCCTGGTTTATGAAGTTTTCAGTGGCTCCGGTGTCGAGCAGCGCTGAAAGGACAAAACGTTTCAGTGAGATGTACAGCACAACTGGTAGTACAAATAATTTCTGGGTGTAAGGACGGGAGTCACTCACCGGGGCTGGTGAGGCTGGGAACGCACGGGGACATGCCTGTACAGGTGGCATGCCTGTTATCGGAGGCCGGGACGGGCACTGGACGATGGCGTGGTTGGCTTCGACACAGTAATAGCACAGGCCGAAGGCGCAGCGACGTGCGGCTATGAGCGCATCCAGAGTGGCTGTCCCTGCACGCTAGCTCAGTCACCACATCACGGCGAAGCCCCTGGAAGAAGGCGGTCATTTGGCCGTCCTCATTCCACCTGCTGCCAGCAGCCACCGTGCGGAATTCCAAGGCGTACTCTGCCGCAGTACGGGACCCTTGCTTGATAGCAAACTGTTTCTCGCCAGCCCCTTGCCCATCTGGGGAGTGGTCAAAGACCATATAAAACCAGTCGAGGAGTTCCCAATAAGAGGCGATGTCCTGCCCGCCGCTATGCCATACGGCCGTAACTCACGCTAGGGCTTTGCCGGTGAGCAAGGAGAGAAATCCCCTCACTTTCGCCTGATCGTTTCCGTCCATGGTGTCGAAATACAATGAGCACTGCAGGATGAATCCCTGGCAGGTGGCGGATATGTAACTGAACGGGATGGCCGGTCGCAAGTTGCACCAGAGTGGCAGCAAGAGTGCCAACCTGTTGCTGCATCTGCTGCTGGTGTGCTTGCTGCTGTTGCAACTGCTGTTGGTCCTGCTGGATCTGCGCAATCACTTGGGCCAGGGCAGCTACGCCCGTTGCATCCATGGTTAGGCTCAGTATTCTGTCACAACGCTGACTGGGAGGATGCAGGTGCAGGCTCAAGGCAAGGAGGCAAGATGCAGACAGAATCAAGGGGTTAAGCAAGCTTGGTGTCGGAGGGGCAGGCGTTGGGTCGGGCGATGAGCGAACGGGGTGTCGGAGGCACAGGCAGAGATGTAGGTTGGATAATCCAGTCCAGGGTTGAACACGGGTAGTCAGTCCGGTAAACGCTTGGTTCGTACCTTACCAAGCGTTTACCGGACTGACTACCCGTGTTCAACCCATTGATACGATACTGAGCACTGAGTGGAGATGTTCGGTGCTTTTTGTAGAGGAAGCGTGATTGCATACCAGGGGTGTGTGAGTGAGTCGGGATTGGGAACAGGTGATAGCAGAAGCTCGGCGAACTTGAACGCGGAAGTGAGCCGGCCGGCTCGCTGCGTGCTATAGGGGAGAGCGGGGACACGGCCTTCGGGGAGGCCGGTGAATGTGATGAATTTGAAAATCTCAGTATGTTGCACCATCACAAACTGGAATTGGACATGTTAATGATATTTCTAGATGTTGATAATATTACCTTTCAATCTACTTAAAAGGCAAGTTCAAGTAGAGCTGTGATTAATGAGTGATGTTTTAGGGTAGTCTTGTTATTTATTTTTATATTTTCCCTGTATAAATAAAGCAATAAATGAATGAATCCATCTATGTAGTTCACTTAAACCAGTGGTGTGAGGCTCTAGACCTGGGGGGCAACAGCATGGCAGTTTGGCATTGTACCTCATTTAGCACTCCTGATCCGAGGCGTTCATGGCTAAATTTGGTTTGCCAGAACAGGGAAAACACAAATCTCTGTAGGACTGTGGCCCTCCAGGACCTGAATTTGAAACTCCTGGCGTAAACACATTGGGTACAAACACACAGCATAGGATTTAACAAGCACCTCAATGGTTTGCTTCTGTATTGGGTTTGCTGTATGATGAATTTTACAAGGAAACATAGTTGAATAAGCACTCAACACATTAAAATACTCAAAAATACTTTAAATACTCTAAACACTGTAAGGGTGCTCGTTCTTGGTCTGAATACTTCGTTTCAGGGACGTTGTCATCATCACCGGCTTGTTTTTACACCGACTTCCGTATATCTAATGTGCAGACCACACCACACCTTTCCCCCTCATTGTAAAACCTGAAACAGGAAGTAATGTGACAAGTTAAACCAATCAACTTATTTGGCACCCAGCCTGGAGAGTGGATTGCTTTTACACTTAAAGTGAACCCCAGACCACTGTTTTCAGGTGAACCAGAGACAACAGTCTTCACACTTGACCAAACGTCCCAAACTTGTGCAAACAGTCTCGGGTCCCAGAAAAAGCGCAACTGTGGATATGCCTTAAAACGTTGTAAAACCTTTGTGCTAAAATCCCTCAGCTGCAGGAAAAAAACTGCCAATTGTGGAATCACTTCTTCTTCTTCTTCTTCTTATTTGTTATTATTATTGTCGGACTGCTGAGTGGGCGGCCTAGAAGAGACCTTTTTGCTTACTGAGTGAGTAACTGACTGACTGATCTTATTGGCGAAAAGCACATGTGCTGGCATTGCTTGATGGGGGGAAAAGGTGACTAGTGTACCGCAGACATCTAAACACTAGGTGGCGGTATACACCTAAAACTTCGACCAACAATCCATCGATAAACTCGGACAAGAAGAGTAGATAGGAACTCTGCTACCGCATTGTTTTTTTCCACTCATGTTCCGACAATATTTTTTTTACCTTCATCATAAACGCAACACATGAAATCATTTCAACAGTCCTCCATTTCTATCACCATCGAATCATTATTAACCATATTATCACCGCAAAAGCCCCTCCATCAGCCACACTCTGGTCCATCAAATAAGTTGTGGCCAGTCCTCATTGTTTAAAAAAAAAAAGAGAAGGAAACTCAAGTTTTAAATAATGCAAATTCAAAAGCAACGTTGAAAAGAATTTGATGGCTCTAATGTGCACAGAATACAGTAATCAGTTTAATTAAACAGTACTGAGTACTCAGATAAAATTTTCACTATGCAGTTTTCAGTTTAAAAAAGGGGCTTTTGTCTACTTAATTTGTAATAGGGAAGAGTTATTCTAAATTTAAGGGAAAAAAATCATTTTAAGCTGATGATTCTCTTTTTGTCAGAGTCCAGACAGAAGAGATGCAAGCGCGGGCTGCTGGCCCGTAGGCACGAGACAGCGAGTGTTAAGGGGTTTGGACCAGCCTGAGTCCAATTATCACCTAATGTTTGTGAGAATGTTTGCATATATATGTATATATGCACCAATCACATACATTATTTATTTATTTATTTAATAATTTTTTGATTTATTTATTAACATTTTTAGCATCATTCAGTGTTGCAGGTCTGGTTTTGAGAGGGTCTGAAGAGGCACAAAGCAAAGTGTGTGTGTGTCTGTGTGTGTGTTGATTACTGGGGGATGGGAATTGGGGTATTTCAAAATTGGAGGAAGGGCATGTGTGCTCTAATGCCTCATACCAATGATTACACACGCGCGCACACACACACAAAACATTGCTTATTTTTTTTCTAATAATTTTATTAGATTCGAATATACTATACAATTTATTTTCAATATTTAAAATAAAAATGAGTAATAAAAAACAATACCAACTAAAAATAATGGCCACATGATACAGAGCGAATTGGATCGAAGTTTGTTAAATAGGCCTTAGAAACCATTTTATAAGTTCCCTTAATGTATCATATTGAGGGAACATAGATACACTCCCACTAATGCTAACTAGCACTTTATCAATGTTAGCTAGCATTCAATATTCAATAAAATCTTGCATAACTACATTTCATCTGCCATTTAATTTATGCCTCAAATGCTGTTGTTCAGTTTGACATTTTGGACAAAATGAACAATCTGAGAAATATACTGAAGCTAATTTCTGTGTATAACTATAATTTCTGTGAATATATTTCCTTATGGATTGGTCTGTAGTGTGTGGGTGATTTGTTGTTCTGTGTGTTTTGTACAGGGATTTTAGGGAAACAGGCGCGATGGCCAATGCTGCTACGGATCTGGACAATGCCGAAGCCCAGAGACAATTAAACAACAACAATCGGCCCAGCAGCACAGGATTTTGGGAAAGCGAAACTACCAGCGCTAAACTGTTCGAATGCTCACGCATTAAAGCACTGGCAGGTGCGAAGAAATAAACACACACACAATCTTATATCACAATAATTGTCTCCGTTTTTGTCACAATTTATGATATTATCATGATTTAGTATTTAAAAAATGCCACGTTTGAACTAAATTCAGCTTCTTCATTCATCATGACGTCTAGTGTGCTGTGCACGTAACATTTGATCGCTCACAGTCACTTTCTTC
Organism: Olivaichthys viedmensis; assembly: GCA_028565825.1. NCBI lineage: Eukaryota > Metazoa > Chordata > Actinopteri > Siluriformes > Diplomystidae > Olivaichthys > Olivaichthys viedmensis. The sequence continues at coordinate 10,885 of JAOUQW010053867.1, forward strand.
TCAGCTTAAATACATTTGAACAAAGCTAGGCTTTTTAAACAAAGTTAGCTTTTGTAGCAACTTATATAGCTAGCTAACTAACTAACTAATGAAACAACTTCTGGTGATCTACAAACACAAATAGAATATTTGTTAAATAGAATAGTAAAGCAAATGTTAGCTACAAGACAGACTGGTAACTCACATCTGTAAATGTGTTTTTCAGTCGAAGCGACAGATTCTGTTATGTTTTTCAAACTTTTGTGGAGCTCCGGTATGGCTAACAAAATTATGGGCTTGCTTTCTCTAAGATTTGTCCAAATAAAGACAGCTGTTTATAGATGGTTAGAAGTGGTTTAGCTAGGTTTACTTTACTAACGCAACATGACCTGACGGACAGCATAGATAACTTTCTAGCTAGTGTTAATTATCCAGCTAAACCACCTATCTACCTTTTCAATACAAAATAACGTACTCTAATTTAAAGCCTAAAGTAGGTAGCATCCACAACTGTTATATTAGTGTGTCTTTTTAATTGTAAAATGAACACATAATTGCTATAGGGACAAATTAAGGGATAAAACATTGGTGTTTTATACTTGTAATAACAGTTCTTTATTATGTTATTCTGTTATGTTGCAATATCTGTTTCTTTTCTAGACGAAAGAGATGCGGTGCAGAAGAAAACCTTCACTAAGTGGGTGAACTCTCACCTGGCTCAAGTCTCCTGCCGCATCTCTGACCTGTATAATGATCTGAGAGACGGCTACATGCTCACTAGGCTACTGGAGGTGCTTTCAGGAGAACTGCTGGTCAGTTCATTAAAATGCTTAAATGAATTTGGATCATTTTGACACGTGCGCGGCTGGGTCGCCAGGGTGACGGTCGCCACATGTGGTACATGTGTTTGTTGTGTTGTCTGTGTAGTCCCGCCCTGTAGATTTGTGTTTAGTCTTTCCACCTGTTTCCAGTTAGTCTCCCTCGTTAAGAAGTGTATTTAGATCCCGTGTGTTTCAGTGTTCAGTGTCAGTCTTTGTTGGATGTCATGTTGCTTGTAGAGTGTGTTTGGACAATGTGATGTTGCTCAGCGGCTTCGCATCTGTGTCCTTCGCCTGCACCCCGGAAAAGCGTGACATATTTTACATTTTAACCCTCATCTTCGGTTCAAGGTCAAAGTGGTTTATATGGTTACAAAATGTGGGGGAAAAATTCCAAGATGAAACTTCTCCTTAATACCTCTAAAAAACATGACAAATAATAATAAAAATAGGTTAATATTGCAACGTTACCAGTATTGCATGTTCAGGTAATTTTAAAATTGGATTTGGATTCCATCTACAGGGCACTAGTGATGGGTGATTTGCAAATGATTTTTTTTGTACAACTCTTTTAAGGGAATCAGACAAATCAATTTACAAACATAAACTAATCTAAGTTATTTTTCCATTATACTCCAAGCACTCCTTTGTGTATTTGAGTGTTTTTCATGGTGTCATGGTTTTCATGGTTGGTTTTACTAGTGTGTGTGTGTGTGTGTTTGCTCATCATTGTTTCCTGTACAGATGTACAGTGTTTCTTGATGCTGTTCTGACTGGTGAATCAAATGAATCAAAACTCGCTTATTCAATTCACTTGAACTTAGTGATTAGACTAATCACTAAATTAAGTCATAACACCCAGCACTACATCATTCTATCTATCTATCTATCTATCTATCTATCTATCTACCTGCCTGTCTGTCTGTCTGTCTATCTATCTATCTATCTATCTATCTATCTATCTATCTATCTATCTACCTACCTGCATATGTATCTATCTATCTATCTGTCTGTCTGTCTACCTACCTGCATATGTATCTATCTATCTATCTATCTATCTATCTATCTATCTGTCTGTCTGTCTGTCTGTCTGTCTGTCTGCATACCTACATATCTATCTATTTTTTTATCCTAAGCCCCGGCCCACTAGAGGCAGAATGCGAATACACTGTCTGGAAAACGTGGACAAAGCTCTGCAGTTTCTTAAAGAGCAGAGAGTTCATCTGGAGAATGTCGGATCGCACGATATCGTCGATGGCAACCATCGTCTCACACTCGGCCTCATCTGGACCATCATCCTTCGCTTCCAGGTAGGAGAACATCAGCAAAGGTCTCTCACTGTTTTCTCAAATGGTGAAACAGAATTTGCTCTTTACCTGATTAAATTCACATTTTCAGTCGTGAAAGTGATTCATGTACTGTATCTGTGTTTCGAATTGCATACTTCTGTAGTATTCTGGACTATATTTAGGTATAGATAACTGGTAGCACTGAATTCAATCCAGTACTGTTTACATCACAACAGTTAGTGTTTGAAACTAATGAACCTATTGTACAAATCCACTTCAAAGTCTGTTCTGTGTACTTATCTACTAGTATTAATAATTAGTAAGTACTTTGAGGTATTCGGTCATATTATGCGATTTGAGACATAGTTTGTGTCTGTGTATGAACGCAATTTCAAATCAGAACTGACCAGATTTGGTTAGATGTGATGGTTGCCGAAAAAGAAAATCGAGTTTTCTGTCCGTTTTTAAAAGTGGCATAGTTCATTCTCAGTGTGATGTGTTATAGTCGGATTTGCAGGGGTTTGTGTTTGATCTAGATTCAAGTGTGTATGGTAGATGTGTCGTTTTTTAAACCCTGCTGGAGTCATTTGATCTCTGGCTGCCATTCTGTTCCCTGCAGAGTGTGTGTGATCCATCGCTCTGTGTGTCTGTGTTTCATGTGTATGGAATGAATCGTGCATCTGTCCTTATACTTTTAAGTTGAAGAACTTCGTATGTGATAGGAAATGGGTTTAAATTGGACCAAAAGCCATCACAAAATTAATACTGTGACGTTATAAATCTGAAAAAGTTATTTGGCTAGGGATATGCTATTCTAGACGTTTCCTTAACTGAATAACTAAGCCCTCACGCTGCTGCTGCAGGGTTATATGACATTTAATGTTGTCTTCTTTGGGAAGCTGAAAACAAATACTGTGATGTACTGCAACCATTATACTGGCCTGGAACGATTATCATACTGGTAATTTATCATATACCGTTAAACGCCTACAGCAGGGATGATCTGTAAAAAAGGTACTTTGTTAACTCTGACAGTTAAAACCTGCATCATTATTAGAGTGTGTGACGTTAGCGCTCTGTGTGTATGTGTGTGTTTTATTCGTCTTTCATCTTTTCCCTCTGAAACCCTGTCACTATCATATTAGCAGGATGCTGTTGGTTTCTGGCCCATGTAATGTGTAGAACAGAGATGGAGAGAAACACAGAGAGACTGCAAAAGAGTCTTTGGAGTCTTTTTCTTTCTTCTTCCTACTCTCCTTACCTTGCTCTGTCCCTCCCTTGTTCATTTTCTCTCTTCTCCTCCTCTTTTCTACTGTCTCTTCATGTAATCAGTTTATGACTGTTCCTCTTTTCTCTTTTCCTATCCATCTTTCTTTCTTTTTTCTTTCTTTCTGTTTCATCTAGTTATGTCAGCTTCTCTCACTTCCCTTCGATTTTGCTTTCTCTTTATTTCCTGTCTTGCTGTTTTGCTGTCTCCCCCTTTTGTTTCCTGCTTGTTGTTCTCTTCATCTCTCCCATGTTCATTTTCTCTTCTTTCTTTTTCCTCCTGTCCTTCTGTTTAATCCATTTATGTTGACTTCTCTCGTTTTTCCATTTTCTCTTAATGACTTATTCATTTTCCCTTGTTCTCTTTCTTTTCCCCTCTAATTCTCCCTTCTTTTCCCTTTTCCTTATCCCTTATTTGTTCACTTTCTTTCTTTTTCTTCATTTTGTATTGCCCTTCTTTTTTATCCTCCTGTCCCCCCGTCTCAGTTTTTTTATTTTAACATCTCTCCCTCCCCCTTGGGTATTTTGTTTTCTTCATCTATATTTGTTTTGTTTTGTTTTTTCTCTTCTATTCTCTTCTCCCTTTCTTTCTCCCCCATTAATTTTCTTGTCTTTTTCCTTCTTTTTCCTTTTATTTAATCCATTTATGGCTGCTTCTTTCACCTCCTTTTTTTTCTTCCTATGTCTCCGTTCTCCTTTCATAACCCCTTTCTTTTCCTTTTTCTTTTTACTCCTGCCCCTCTGTTTCAGATTTTATAGGTCCATCTTTCCTTTTTCCCTATCCCTGCCTCTCCCTTGTTCACTTTCTTTTCTATTTCTAATTATTTTTCTCTCATTTAACTCACGCTCTCTCTTCCTGTCTTTATGTATCTCACTTTTCCTGTTTTTTTTTCTTCAGCGTGCTGGTCACCATGAGGGCATCAGAGGAGGAAGAGGAACCGGATACCAAGGCTGGATGCCACTCCTTG
>JAOUQW010053879.1:0-15203 GCA_028565825.1 Olivaichthys viedmensis
ACAAACGGGTTAATGTCCGCGGTCGTCGCCATGACGACCGCTCACGCTAAGTTGCGCGCTCCGCCAGGCGCGTGACACCCGTTGTCTGGGGCCTGCAGAGACAGAAGCAAGTGAGTCCCAAAGTCTGCAGAAGAATAGTGGCAGGTTCTCTAAGATGCTTGTAATAACACACCAGCCCATTTTCTTATAAAACTGCTCTACAGTGATGCAATTTTAAAAGCAAAGAGTGTCACACCAAATATTGATTTGACTGTTTATTGCTCTTTGTAGTATATATATATATATTTTTTAGAAACTTACAATTTAGCCTATAAATAAAATATTGTGGAATAGGGATTTTGCTGAATTTTCTACAACCTATGACGCATAAAGGTAGTTTAAAATATGTGCTCTGATATTGACAAGATAGTCAAGACAAGAGAGTCTCTAAAACAGTGTGATTAGGAGCAGCACTTCCTTTTTATAAACTTAAAAGTACATTCATAATGTGTACAAAATTTGCCCTGAATCTAAAGGCTTCAGGTGTGCACTGGTTGTGCTGGTCTCTAGATATGGTGTGGTGAGGTCTGGGAGTTTGTAAACACTACCTAAGTGGTATGAAAGCTCGTAGCTCTTTTTTGCACTCAGGGAAACATTCTGTTTTTTTTACAACAGCAATGTAAATTGTCTATAGGACACATTTCTTAATAAAAGATAAATATAAATAAGGCACAAGATCACGGCATTGGCATGTGGGTGCATTTGAAGTTTTTGTGACCATTGTCGCAGGCAGTTAACTGGCAAAGAGCGGTACAATTGTTAAAAGAGATATTGGGTTAGAATAAATACATTATCAAGAGGTGTGGTTAGGTAATGCCCAATCAAATTATCTCATTCCGTTTAAAAGGCAATTTTGTCAGTGACATAAGTTTATATTTCACTTTAAGATATTTATAGATTTCACATCAATATTTAGTGGTAGAAATAACTGACTAGCTGACAGAATTGATAACAAATGGGTTTTCTCTCTTCTCATGTGTTTCACTCATGTGGGCGCCTCTAGGACAATATTTATATCGGCTAATTCCTCATCTCTATAATGGCAATAAATTTGGCAAGTGTGGTATTTAATTAGTTTTGTTAAACATTTAATTGTTGTTGTTATTGTGATTTTTATTGTTAATTATCTGATTCTCTGTGCGTAATGATGCATCATCTGTCTGATTCACATTTAGTAGCCATATCTAAGTTGTATGTTCAAATTTGTTGTCTATAAAATAATTCAATTAGTTATACTTAGTAATTGGGTGAGGTAGCCTATTTATATTGAAGTGCATGACAACTTTTGTACATCCACAAAACACACATGTTAACGTAGCCATGTTCTGACTATGAAAATAGCAAATGGGCAAAAAGAAGAGAAAATTAGCTTACTCTCAACCAAATTAGCAATAAACCAGTGTTTCACCATTAAATTATGCTTGTGTCTGCAAGAAAATAGAAGCCTACAACTCATTCTTACCATTTTATGTTTTTATTTAAGTAATTGCTGAGTTTTCAAACCAGTCAAGGGTCGGTAAATGTAGGTCTTTGAAAAGACCACTAAAGCAGTAATTCAAGCCAATCTATTAAAGACTAGTACCCTTCTAATTAACTATAATTAAGTTTCCACAATAAAATATGTTTTCTGCCTTATTTAATTTAATTTAATTTTTTTCTTCACTTGTGATTTCTTTGATTCATGACAAAACCTTCCATGTTTGTTGGGATTTTTAATTAGTAAAAATGTGCGTGCTTCCTTTATTTTAGAAGCAAATATGACCTGCATGCTTTTGAGAAGAATCTGAATACTCAGAGTACAGACTAGCTGACATGGCTCATAAGCATAATTTCAATACAAAGTGTTCAAAAGTGTGAAGTGAAGTTCTGAGACATGATGGTCAGTTTTTCATTTTCATGACCTAAAATTTATTTTTTCAAACAAGCCTGTAAGTCAAATCTCATATCACTGTTACATACCATAGCACTTAATGGGATTGTATTTAAAGTTGCAGAGGGCTTGTTCTGCATGGTGACATTCATGAGTAATTGTATTATAAAGACTTGCCATTATATAATAAAATCACCATGGATTCAAACTCTAAAATCCCTGCATTAGCGTGTCTCTAAAAATCACTCCCTGTTAGAAAGAATTTATGACAAGTAAGTGAATGTCTGGGTTGTAATGTCTATTGTGTGTATACTGTACAATGGCTTCTAATTCCACCCTCAGATTATTCAGGGAACAGAAGATAAAGAGAAAGCGGAGAATTGGAGGGTTGATGAATGACAAAGGTATGCAGAATTAGTGTTGGTGGTGTTTTGTTATTTGAAGCTTTAAAACAGGCTGATGGCTTTGTGGCCAGACTGTAGGATTGCAGGACTGATTATTGGCAGCTTAATAAAACTTTTGTCATCTTTACTTACTGTATATTAAGTCATGCAGACCTACTTTCAGGAGGCCAGCTTAAAAAACAAGAGAGATTCAGAAAAAAACTGAGAGAGAGTGAAAAATACTTACGAATTAATAACAAACCGTTGCTGAACCTTCAGTTTTGTCAAATAAGCAAGAACAGTATTTCTAATACAAGACATTGGCGGGTCTTTTTTCTGCTAAATGGAAGTTACATTTACCTCCAAAATTTTCAGTATTCAAAAAAGATGTTTATTCAGTAGCTGACTACCATTTCAGAGCAAAAATTCACGCTGACTTTGTTCAACAATGCCTGATTATCAATGATTTTAGAATGTACAAACCAAAGCAGACCTCATATGCAGAATAGACAACGTAGTGTGGGGTACACGAGGTAAAATTTATTAAAACAGCTGATTTAGCTGGACTGACTGCTCTCTAATAATAACGGCTACACTATGCTCATTTAAAGCTGCATTAACATGGAAGCATCCGTCATTCAACCACATAGCTCTGTTCAAGTTTATATATAGAGACTCCGACACCCATAATTCTAAGTCATTGTGTCTTATGAGTGTCACTGGCCTCAAAACAACAGCTCAGGTACTATTGTTGGGAATACTGTCACACGGGGTTGCTGATTTTGGCAAAACATGTCTGTGCTGTGATAGAATCTAGATCTTTTCTCCTGAGAGAGATGGGATGGTTCCAGAGAGTCTCGCAGTGCTGCCAGACTCGCTCTGTTTTGTAAGCTGTCAACAATTTCCTCCCCTGGTTTCTTTCAAGGAGCACTGGGACGTAGCAAGCAGCAGCTGGTTACAAATACCAAACACACACACATAAACCACCAAGCAGTCACACAAAAAAAAATCAAATACACACATAGGAACAGCAATTGCACATAAAACAAACAAACAAACAAACATACAGAAAGCCAAACCCACACATACATATGCTTTCTTTTGTGATATCTCTTTTATCTCTCTCTCTTTCTCAATTCAGTTCAGATCAATTAAATTTAATTTTAATTTAATTTAATTCAATTCAAGGTGCTTTATTGATATGAAAAACAATGGTACATTTGTATTGCCAAAGCTTGGGTTACAGGGTGTGTGAGTACTAAATATTATTATCCCAACCCTCGAAAACATGCCGGTAGGTGGATTGGCTGCTCTAAATTGCCCCTAGGTATGAATAAGTGTGTGAGTGTGTGATGCTGTGCTATGGACTGGCACTCATCCAGGGTGTATTCCTGCCTTGCGACCATCCACTGTGACCCTGACCAGAATAAAATGATTACTAAGATGAATGAATTAAGAAATGAATAATAATAATAAAAATAATATTTCAATGTCTCCCGCTCTCTCTCTCTCTTTCTCTTTCTCTCTCTCTCTCTCTCTCTCTCTCTCTCTCTCTCTCTCTCTCTCTCTCTCACACACACACATTCAGGTTTCATACCATACCTTCACACTAAGTAAGGATCAATAAAATGTTCTTTCTATAGCACGCTTAACAATATAGACATTGTTTTAAAACAACTTTATATCAAAATGCAATTGTATACATTGCATCTATTCTCATCTGACTGCTCCTCATTTTCACTCCATATCGAGTCCGTATCTCAGTGATGCATCACTTTCCTCAGATGTCAGAAGAACTCAGTTGCTTAATTTTTAAAGGGGAAAAGGTGGGCCAAGATAGCTACAGTCTCTTGTGGCACATGCAGCAATTTTAATGTTTCTTCCTCCCGCTCTTTAAGGGTCCTGCCGGGAGTTGCCTCTCACTTTCCAGTGACCAGCTGAACAATCTGTTAGTGAACACACACTTTCCTAGAGCGGACCTCACCTAAGGCAGTGAGGCAGAATTAATTAGAAATACCACGATGCACAGAGTGCACATTCACCATATGATCAGCTCACAACATCCATGTTGCCTTTGTGCCTTTGACCTCAGTGACTGACTTTTCTCTGCTAACCAGCCATTAAGTTCTGGAAAATATGGCAAACAGCACAGCTGTATATGTGTATAGGTTGGTATAAATCACCATATCTTTAATCTCTTCTTGTAATCTCATGTCCTCCTTACTAGCTGCCTTGTACTTCTCTCTCTCTCTCTCTCTCTCTCTCTCTCTCTCTCTGACTCTCTCACTCTCCCAACCTCAAACGAATTAGAGTATACACACACACACACACACACACACACACACACAAAGACTAAACTGAGCTCTCTTTCACTAATGCTGATGCTCACCTTCTCTAAAATTGGTTATATGAGCATCTAATGATACCTAATGCAGCTTTCACTCAATAGTTAATCATCAATGAACAAAATCTTTATAGGGGTGTCACCAGAGGCTGTCAACATTTATAAACACAAAAGATGAAAAACAATACACTGCTTTGTTGCATAGGATGCAATCTTATGTTACTATGGTTTATAGGCATTTTGTTGGGAGAGAAAAATAAAGATGCAGACAAATATATATGGTCACAATACTGGGCTGATAACCAAATTTCACCATTGCTGCTTCATGCAGATCACTCAGACTGATTCAGTCTACTTGTCCCAGACTGTCCTGGAAGTGTTAAGTTCTGCACAACCACAGCTCAGTATTTGTGCATTCTGCATGTGGTGTGAACATATGTATCCCACTACCAGATTTATTCAGCCTTTTAACTCAATAAATAAAATAACAAGAATAAACCATAGCAACAGTTGTGGCTTTAAGAAGTTTTGCCCCCATCCCAGAGTGAAACCATTCAGATCATATGGTTGTGGCTGAGATCTTGGATGTTTTACTGCCTCAAAACTCTTTCAGATGTAATCTCTGTGAAAATCTAAATGTTCCCTGGGTATAGCTTATGTTTTAATTCCTCTTCTACTTTGTATTTACACCAATTTTGTAATTCCACCCTTTTCCACAGTAGCTTGCCTCTAGATTCCTTGGGTGTGGCACTGAGGCAGTTAATATATACCGTAATATTGTTTTAGTGTTTCGGTTAAAATTGGGGAAGGGGGGTATTAAAGTAGAGCTCTCCTTGTGAAATTCACCCTCGTTCCAAAATGATAAAAGGAGATAAATTACTGTCTATGGAGTGAAAATGTCTCTAAATATCCAAAATGTGCAATGTGATTGGTCAGGATTTGTAGTTCCTTTCCTGTAGCAGAGTGCTCATGGCACACTGCAATTATTATTTTCCCCTGATGTGGGATGTGTCCCGCAGAAAGAGTGCAGGATGACACACTGCTTATAATGTGTGTATATGTGTGTGTGCATCTGTGGCTAAACACATTTTCCTCTGTAAAACTAGGCTAACAATTAGACATTGAAAGAAAGAGGGAAAGAGGTGGTGGATAGCGAGAGAAAGAAAGATAGCAAAACCAATAGAGAGATGGCAGGGAAATTGATCCACTGTGCCTCTCCAATCAACACAGACATGAGTGAATGAGAAGTAGATTGCCTGAGGAGCACTAGAGGGAAGGACAGTGGCATAGAAACATGAAGTGTAGGAACTTTTTAGTGTGTGTCTGCCATTCTTGGTTACTACTGTTGATTTTGTTAACTGCAATGAACTCTAAATCTAATTAAAGTGGAGTTACAATCTGTTTGATATCTGTCCACCCAGGTATAGACTGGTTGGGACCAACATACACACACATACAAACACACGGCATGTAACCTTAATATTCATATTGAGTTTCATCTAGGGTGTTGAGACTGACAAATATGAACTGGTCAGAGTCAAGAAATTAATAGGTTTTCAATCCATCTACACGGTAGAGCTAAATCTCCATTTGCTGGATGCTGGTGCCTTCCTTGATTTGACTGTCACAGAGTTAAGAGATTAGAGTTCCACACACTAAATTCTAAGATATGTATATGTGTATGTGTGTGTGTGTGTGTGTGTGTGTGTGTGTGTGTGTGTGTTTGTGTTTGGTCTTTGTGTGAGTGAGATGCAGTGTAGGGCTGAGCCGGGAAAGTCGATACTGCTTTGCATGTCAATGAGAGCGTTCTTTTCTCTGATTATCCTTCCCTCCTCTCCTATGATTCTCTCTGACAGCAGTCAGCCCATTCTGCACAGAGCAGACAGAGAGAACAAAACTAACTCATGGCCTCAAAACAAGAAAAAAGAGAAAGAGAGAGGGAGAGAGAGACACTGTAAGAAAAGACACTGTAAATTTGCTCCCTGTTTAAATGTGTTACTGTTTTCGCCTTTTCCTCAAAGCAGGGGAAATGTTTCTCTCACAAAGACAATGCTCACATAGGAAATTAATGCTGCAGTGCAAGATTTTCATTAAACATTTTCTCCACCCCTTCATAAAAATGATAAAATGACTTCTGTAAGAGAGACAGGCAACACATATGCAGATGAACAGAGAGGAAATGTGTGTGTGGGGGAGCTATCCTCTGATAGGACCTAGACATCCTATTTAGATTTACTGTAAAATGAGCATTAACAGCCAACTGAAAAATATATTGAAGTTCTGATTTCAGATCAACACAATTTAACTTCAACTTATCACTGCATTATATAGAATGACCAAACACATAGAGCCATACCCATAGAGACACCAATTAGAGTAAAAAGTAAACAGAACAAGTTTAGATCCTCCTTTTCCGGACTCAGAATTTGGGATTCAGGAATGTTTCTAAACATGGATATGGCTGACATTTTTTTATCTTTATTTGAAAAGTTAAGTGACTACCCGCAAAATATCCTTATGCTTTTTATGTTTTCATCTGGGTTTTTATATATTACGCACTATGGCACGCACACACGCACACACACACACACACACACACACACACAAAACAAGGTGCTCATTTCTTATAGCACAAACTGATTGGAAATTTATGTGAACAAACCCATCTCTATTGTTCAATGGTACAGGTGGAAGGCAAACAGACTCCTTTCTAATATAATCTAGTCACCTGTTGAGATGTTTTAAACAGTTTAGGTTTTTTTCAAGTCCGTAAAACAACACCCTCACTTTGAAACTTCGCCTCCTATTTTTAATATAATATAATATAATATAATATAATATAATATAATGTTCTGCGTGCTGTGCTGTGTTAAAAGTGGCAATATGAGTTTGTAACTCATCTTACAAACCAAGGGCGGTTTCTCACATTAAATGCAGGCGTTGAATACCATTTCTAAAAAACAGGAAAATAGATTTTCTCCTGTAATAGTATAATGATTTAAATCTGTAATTTAAGCTGAACTTTGTTAAGAGGGAGTGTAGCCTAGTAGAGACATAAACATCGGCAGTCACACACACACACACACACACACACAACCGTAGAGCTTTGATCGTGTTACCACACACCGATCAGCTCAAAGGATTTTACCTTCGAGCGCGCGCTCCAACCCCATTTACTCACCGGTAAAGTCCCAGGGCGCAGGTCCGTCCGCTCCAGTGCTGTTAGTTACATTCATGTTGCATGATTTTTAAATACGCAAATCAGGGCAAAAGGAGAAATAAATAAATCAATCAAAATCCAATTAGTTCACACTGGTTCGCATCTCCTGATCCTGGTCAAAAATGTTCTCCTCATGTTCCAGCTACTCTGCTCTCCGCGTCACGCGCTCCAAGCACACGAGGCTCCCTCAGCTGCGGAGATACTCGAGAGTACAGCAGCCATTTCCGCAGCCTGCTAACGAAACGGTGCCCCTTTTAAATACACTGAGTTTTTGTGATCCGCCAGATGTGGATCGAGACCGCGACGTCTGTTCAAGGAGTTTAGCGCTCGTGAGAGTCAGTGATGTCATCCAGCGCCGACCAATCGATCCGCGCGCCCCTCAGTTTTCCTTACGCGCTGAACAGAGCGGACTAGCGTTTCATCTCAGAATGAAAGAATAAATGTACTTTTATTCTCCGTTCACGGCGAACGTTTTGTGTCTGCGTGTGTCACTGCTTCACAGCGATCCAGCTGCTTTGTCCAGCGCGACGCTAGTGACTGTAGTGCACATACAGAGCGCATTTCAGCACCATCACCAGTGGACAGCACAGATCCCACAGCGCGCACTGGAGAGCCACAGCAACAAAAAAAGCGTCCATTTAACACCGTTTGGATACAAATGAATACTGTAAGAGCTCAATCTACACTGTAGGTGTCAACACTGTGTTACAACACATAGGCTAGCTCACTGTGTGAGAGAGATCTTATCACAAATTGGCCTAGAGACCTGTGAATACGACAAACAGCTACAACGATATAGTTGCTGTACATTGGCTGTTCAGTCTGGTGCGAACCGACAGCAGAGCGCACAACTGTACCAGCACTCTGAGGACAGAGTCAGTGTCAAACAATATCTATGAAGGAATAAAGGAAGCAGTATCAGAACTGGAGGGGATTTGGGGAAAGTGGGTGGGGGCTACGGATCCAACACAACCTACTGTTGAAAAAGAATTCTCTGTGAAATGGTGGGAGACGGCTCTTCAACTGTTTGCGCGTTTTGAAAGTCGCTCTGGATAAGAGCGTCTGCTAAACGACTACACGTCAATATGTAAATACAGTTCCTCGACCCCTTCAATATTTCCTCATTTTGTTAAGTTACAGCCTCATTCTAAAATGGGTAAAAAAAAATTCTCTCATCAATCTGCAAGAAATACTGCATGATGCATATGGCATGAACAGGTTTTTCTGTAAATTTGTTAAAAATAAAAAACTAAGATATAACATTTATACAAGTAAATGTTGTGGGGATGCTGAAAAACATAAAAGCCGATTGGTGGAGTGGTGCAGATATGGTTGTCCTTCTGGCAGGTTCTCACATCTCTACACTGCTGGAGTTCCGTCAGAGTGACCTTCGGGTTTTTGGTCACGCCCTTGACTAAAGGCCTTCTCCCTTGCTTTCTCAGTTTGGCTGGTTCTGAACTTCTTCTGTTTAAGAATGATGAAAGCCACTGTGTCCTTCAGAACCTTCAAAGCTGAAGAATTTTTTGCTATCCTTCCCCAAATCTCATGCCTTTTTTTTTGCTCTGGCATGCACTGTCAACTGTGGGGTTTTATATAGACAGATATAGACAGAGATGTGCCTTTCCAAATCATGTCCAATCAACTGAATTTACCACAGGTGAACTTTAATCAAGTAATACATTTGCTAAACTTTGTAAAAAACATGTTCATGCTTTTACAGTATGGAGTTTTCTTTTGCAGGTTGATGAGAAAAAAAAGAGAATTTAATACATTTTAGAGTAAGGCTGTAACGTAACAAAATGAGAACAAAAATGTGAAGGGGTCTGAGTACTTTCTGTATGCACTGTATGTAAGTATCACATTTTCCTTTTCATAAAGGGCTGCTTAAAAAAGAACATTCACCATGAGGCAGTTTCCCATAATACATTTCTTGCATGCTGTAACGTGTGTATCACGGGAGAAGAGGCAGGACGCAAGTGCGGACGTTCGGTGTGTTTATTTACAGGGTTAATCTATAAATCATCGTAGTTAGACAGAGCAGGGGTCAAAACACAGGCAGACAGGCGTAACAGGCAAATCCATTTTCGTAGTAAGGGCACAGGCATGGGTCAATACCAGGAAGTCAAAAACAATGAGGAAATCAAACAAACAAACAAACCAATGGGAAAAAAACAAACACCAGAACGCGAGACAGAAAATACAGAAAACAGGACTCGGAAACTACGCTCAGAATGACGGTTCGAAAACACGACAAGACTTCGTGATCTTAAACTAAAACCAGCGGGCATTTAAACACAAACGGTAAATGGATAATTGATATTAATTACTGAGTCCAATAGGAAACCGGGGGGGGGCGTGAACAGAATCAAAACAAGACACGTGAATCAAACAAAACAAAAACACATGATACAAGACAGACATACGGAAGTGAGCGGCTCGCCGGGAACTGCGGCGCGCACTTCCAGCGGGAGTCCGCGGCGGGGATATTGTGACACATGCTGCAGAAGCCTTACACTGTTTCAGGTTTTCACTCAGCCGTTAGAAAAAATTATGGGAAAGGGGAGAATATATCTCATAGTTTACTATGACATGTCTACTATTATGCAATGGTAAAATTCAAAACAAGGGCCCACTGATAATAACATGTATCTTTTGTCTTGCGCCTAATCATTGTCTATGACAATCTTTGTGCTGTGTATAGATGCTGAAGGATTTGATTTTGGAGGATAATATGTTCTTAAAGCCAGAGTTAAAACCTCTATGGTTATTATTTTTACATTAGGAAACTCCAACATCTCAAAGAGCAACTCAAATTATTTGCATGACCTCCATTAAAAATATATATTAAAGGATGGTAGTTGAAGTTGGAAGAAGTTGGAAGATTATTGAAATAATTAGCATAATTAACACGTTTTGCTGGCAATTGCAACAAACTATGAAGGAGGTACATTTCTAATGCTAAAAAACTTGCTTTGAGCAACTGCACAATCAGAATACACAGATAAAAACAATAAAAAACATGTATCTGTCATCTTGCGCATAATCACTGTATATGAAGATATATTTGTGCTGTGTATAGATGGTGAAGAATTTCACTTTGGGTGGTTTTTAATCAAAAGTAAAACTTGTAAAACCTTTCACAGTTGTCTTTACATTTATGCCATGCTTTAAGAAAGCCCTACATCTGATTACACATTGGTTCAGCTCTTCAACCGGTGGATACATGGGCTGATTCTTAGAAACGTATGATTCAGCTCCAGCTCTGGCCCTGGCACTGGCAACTTGTCAGTGAGAAAAGGGTTTATAAGTGTTAGGTGACCAGGACCCACAGTTAGACTCATTAAGTTATCCTCAGGCATCTGCGGCCGTGTGAAAAGCACACAGCTCACTAATCTCGTGCTTTGAGAGCTGTCTCATAGCAACTGCAGATGAGATTGATGGCAACCCATACAGAGAATTATCATGTCAAAAAAAAAAATCACTAATATGGCAGCAGAGAGTGAAAACCTGCTGACAACCTAGAACAGAATAAAATAAATTAGACGCACAGAGGAATGGGGCTTCAGCAGATATGGCTTATTCAATGCACACTGCCTTTAAGGGAAACAGACAACCAGACAATGCATCCAAAAGCCTGTACCACTGTACTAAATAGTATGTCAAAACCTGTGGTAACCTATAGTGGAGAACTATTTTGAAATTATTTAGATGTAAAAGAACTGCAGCAGGGCCATCCTGTGCTAAAACAAAAGAGATCAGTTGCTCCCATGAGAAAAAAATCATATGTGTGTATGTATGTGTGTGTGTGTGTGTGTGTGTGTGTGTTTGTATCTCATCCCAAAATGTTATTAGGTCCTAGTCTCATGATAGTTGCAATCAATTATGTAATTTGTAAACTATTTGCACTACTTCGATATGTGTATGATATCGAACAACATTTCCCATCTGCCAGAGCGTCTCCTCCAGTGCAGTCTTGTGAAATGCCAAAAAGTTGGAAGACAAGTAAAATTTCACTGTCAGAGCTTGTAATGATAATGAAATGAAGCATTATTTTTCTGTAACTGAGAATTGAGACAAGAGGCCTCAAGAAGACTCAACAGACGAAGGAAAATGAAAGAGCGAGTTATATCTATAAAAAAAAATGAATCAGCCTTCTGAATCAAATAAACAGTCCATAATAATACTAGACAAGTTTGATGTCACTGTCAGTGCTTGTAATGCTAATGAAATGAAGCATTATTTTTTTGTAACAGAGAATCGAGACAAGAGTCCTTGAGAAGACAGAACATACGAGTTCAAAACAGTGAGTCACGTCTAGATCAAGAATCCTTTCTGCCTCAAGAATCAGATACAAAAATCTTACAGATATTATCCTGAGGGCTAAGGGATTTCCTTTGGCTAATTAATGAACAACGCTAAAAGTTGATGTTTTACTTGTGGAGTCAGGAGGCAGGCAAGAAATGATCTGGCAACAATCTATATGTGAAAATAATCTTTCCACAGAAATCGATATAAAAAATGACCCCGCTAGACCTGTACACCTCTCTCTTTAACTGGATCTTAGACTCCCTGACTGAGAGACCTCAGTAAGTTAGGATCGGCAAAACCACCTTAAGGAGCACCACAGTGAGCATAGGTGACCCCAGGCTGCTACCTTGATCTACTACTGTTCACTCTGCTAAAGCATGACTGCAAAGCACAACTGAAGTTCACTGATCACAACAGTGGCTTCATCAGTAACAATAATAAGTCAGCATACAGATGCAATGTCTCGGAATGTAAAATTTTATAGCTTGTCTCAGAATGTAAAATTCTATAGCTATGAACATCATCTGGGTCTCTTTCATCTCCCTCAAGCACATTTACTATAAACTAGTGATGGGAATTTAAAGAAAAATCATAAATTTATCAAATAACATTTAATGGTTTCAGATTTGTTTTTATTTTTTTCCCCAAATAAATGTTTTCTACTTACGTAAAAGTAAAAAGTAAGTAAAAATTAAAGTAATTGTTACCTACTTACATGTAATATCAATTTTAGGACCCATACTTTATTTTTTATTTATTTATATTTAATTAGAAAATTGATACAGTTGATTTTCATATCTTTGGGAGAGGATAATTCATTTATTATGATTCATAGATGTTCTTTCATTATCACAAGTAACACAATGGTTATATGTTGTATACTAATAAATAATTTAAGAATCAAAATAATATCAGTTTAAATGTTTGCATCTCCCTATCTGAATGTGATATAAATATTCTCTAATGGCTTGTATACCCACTCTTTGCATGTGTATCTGCCTCCAACGTCTTGCATGTGTATCTTCTGAGCAGCTTTCGGATCCTCAGTTGTAATAATCAACTCTCACCCCTGTTCTTTTATAACTTTGTGAGATGTTATACACTGCCTTCTTCAGATCAGGCCTTTGTAGACAAATTATAAAATAGAAGTACAATTTCCATTTTTATCCAGAAACAATGAGGAAAGCAAACTTTACATGCAACTGTACATTATTATTGTCACGGCCGAACAGGACCTCACGAGCACTTCCACCCCGCACCACCAGAGGTCCCTCTCCCCGGAGTTTTAACACTTACGGGTCACCAGGGTCCACACCTCCTCGGGGACGTATCTACCCTCTTTCCGGTCCTGAGCACACCGCCATGGAGGAATATATCGAGGAGGCCCTCCGACAAGGCTTTATACGTCCATCCACCTCGCCGGCCGCCGCCAGGTTCTTTTTTGTGGGTAAGAAGAGAGGACGGTTGAGGCCATGCATCGAGTACTATCGAGGCCATGCATCGAGGCTAAATGCGATCACCGTGAAGAACCGCTATCCCCTGCCCTTGATCCCCGCGGCCATCGATCAGCTACGCGGAGCCCGGATCTTCTCTCGCCTCGACCTACGCAGTGCATACAATCTTGTTCGCATTCGCAGGGGAGACGAGTGGAAGACGGCCTTCCAGACCACCTGGGGGCACTACCAGTACCGGGTGATGCCCTATGGTCTGGCCAATGCCCCTTCGGTCTTCCAGGCTTTCGTTAACGACGCCCTCCGAGACATGTTGGACAGGTGGGTGGTCGCCTACATAGACGATATTCTGGTGTATTCAGCCACCCTGGAGGACCACGTTTCTCATGTTCGGGCAGTTCTGCAACGGCTCTTGGAGCACCGCCTCTACGTCAAGTTGGAGAAGTGCGAGTTCCACCAGACCAGCATGTCCTTCCTGGGGTATGTTATCTCCCCTCGCAGGGTAGCTATGGACCACGCCAAGGTCCAGGCAGTCTCCAAGTGGCCACAGCCCCACACCATCAAGGAGGTACAGCGTTTCTTGGGGTTCGTGAATTTCTACCGACGATTCATCCGGGTTTTCATTTCTGTCGCCGCCCCAATCACACAGCTCCTCAGGGGCAAGCCTCAAGCCCTCCACTGGACTCCGGAGGCCGCCAAGGCGTTCGAATTGCTGAAACAACACTTCTGCACGGCGCCGCTCCTCCGACATCCGGATCCAGAGCTTCCATTCGTGGTGGAGGTCGATGCCTCAGAAAGCGGAGTAGAGGTGATCCTGTCCCAGAGGGTGGGCTCTCCTCAACGCTTGCACCCCTGCGCCTACTACTCCCACAAACTATCTCCGGCGAAGCGTAATTATGACGTAGGGAACCGGAAATTGTTAGCGGTGAAACTGGCCTTTGAGGAGTGGAGAGATTGATTGGAAGGGGCCAAATATCCATTCCTGGTGGTGACGGACCATAAAAATCTTGAGTACGTAAGAGAGACTCAACCCGCAGCAGGCACGTTGGGCTCTGTATTTCACCCGGTTTAACTTTACCCTCACCTATCGGCCAGGATCCAAGAACATAAAGGCCGACGCCCTGTCCCGGCGTCACGAGGGTGAAGGCATCTGCATAACCCCGAAGCCTATCCTGGGACAGACCCATATCGTGGCCCCGGTACGGTGGAATATGATGGAGGAGATCCGGCGGGCCAGCACTACCAATCCGGCGCCACCAGGATGTCCTGAGGGGAGGACCTACGTGCCAGAGCCCCTCCGCCGGAGGGTCATGCAGTGGGTGCACACTTCCATAACAACGGGACACCCGGGGATTGAACGGACTACCACCCTGGTCAGTAACTGCTTTTGGTGGCCAGCCCTTTTACGAGACGTCAGGGAGTTTGTTACGGCCTGCGAAACGTGTGCCAGAGCCAAGGTTGAGTGCCAGCGCCCCGCAGGGCTACTAGAACCCCTGCCAGTTCCTCAGCGCCCCTGGTCTCACATCGCTGTGGACTTCATCACCGACCTCCCTAGGTCCAGGGGATATACTGCCATCCTGGTAGTGGT